>JAINUV010000889.1:0-45554 GCA_020205505.1 Panax japonicus
AGCTACTAGCTTGATATTTTGGTGGTTGGATATGGATGGATGTTGTAAGCTTTTTTTAAACAGGTTTTAGATTTTTGGATATCTATTTTTAAAGGAATTCTGCCGAAATTCTGAAATTAGTAGCTACTAGCTTGATATTGGTGGTTGGATGCGGTGATTTATGAATATGTATAGATGTCGAATGATATGATGGTGTTGGGTATTAAATGATGGTTTTTTTGGTGGTTTGGTATGTATGGCTGATTGTAAGGTTTTTTAAAAAAGGTTTAGATTTGTCTAAATATCTATTTTTAAACGAAATTCTGCAAAAAAAAATTTAAAAATCAGTAGTGACTAGCTTGCCCAACTTTGCGATGACCCAGATGATTTTTTTGGCCATATGTTTGACCAAATTTACCTTCTTCTTTTTTGCGGTTGGGTCAATTATTTTTGAAGTTCTTATTTTATTTTAATTTTTATTTAATCAGGCAAAAGACCTCCAATCCAATTTGGTTCACATGAACCTTTTAAGCAAGTGGGTATCATTATAGTATTTCATAGCAACAATGCTTTTTCTTATTAATGTATCAGCGACTGGTATTCCATGGACATATTTGTATGATGTATTGTGCTTAAAATAGTTTTACTAATTAATTTGTGTTCCATTTAAAATTGCAAATTAAATGAAGGGAATCAATAACATATATGTGAAGAGAAGTTGTTTTAAATGTGCTTTAAGAAAATATGAAGGTCATTGACATTGAGATTGTTTCGAATTTAATAAATGTAGTTAACTGGCCTAGGTCAAATTTATTGTTGAGTGAATGTGGATGTTGGCTTTAGCTGTTTCCTTAACAAATTCATTTATTATTGCCAGTCTCGATTTGTAAATAATGAGTATGTCGATACAATTTGTGGTAAATTCTTGACCTCTTTATTTTTTGGGGTGAGATGTCTATCTTGATTAGAAATTTTTTTATTTACAACAAATCTAAATTAAATATATACTCTTTAAACATTGTAACTCACATTTTTTATTATACGAGTATTAGTAGTGCCGGAGGAACGGGTTTACCCTAGTATATAGATATAGAGAGATAAAGAGAGAAAATGAGGGAGATATATATAGAGAGAAATCAAGGAGATCTCGAGATTCGCGCCTTCGAGATCTTCGCGGTTCAGGAGGATTAAAGGCGAAGGCGGCGAGAATTAAGACCATTTTCTACTGATGAAACATGGATGAGCTGGGTCCTGTAGATTTTTTTGGGTTGTTGGCGTATAATTATGTGATTGTATCATCAATGTGAATCATAAAGGCTTTGAAAAATTAATTCAATTGGGGAAAATTGCATTCAGCTCCATTCTCGAGGCGTGGTTGTTTAAGAATATTTTTCTTGGGTTCTATAGAGAGCCAGACAATGAATTTTGTCTCTCTACGCTTTGATTTCTAGGGAGAGAAACATCCAAAACCCTCCAGTTTGTTGTTTGTCCTTCTGTACACTGTGAGTTGGTGCTTGAAGGTCTGTGAAGAGGGTTGCTGGGGTAATTTTAGAGGACTGCGGTGGGTAATTTGGGAAGAAAATGAAGTTTATGAAGTTGGGTTCCAAGCCTGATACATTTCATGCTGAAGGCAACTCAATCAGGTAATTGGGTTTTTAGTTTTTTACCTTTTTTTCTTTTCCTTGCATTCAGTTTCTAAGATCTTATTTAATTCTCCATTAGTATAATTTTTTAGTCTGTATATCATACAAATTTTTGCATATTTGCTTCCTGGCCTAACTGTTTAATGGCAAGAGTTGTAGCATATATTTTTATTTATCTTAAATTTCATATTTTTCTTGCAATTTTTTTGGTACAAGTTTCTAGCAATTTCTTATTATGACATGATGACTCTTTTTATTTTGTTTGCCGAAATTAGAAAAATATATGTATATTACACATGAAGGTGTGATTATTTAGTCAAAAGCTTCCAGGTGTGATTCTGAATCCTTTAAATAAGTTGAAAAAATGATCCTTTAGTGCATGGGAGAATATAAATTTACTTTTTACGTCTTTTTCTAGAGGTTTTGGCTTGGGTTGCATGAGACCACCCAAAGAGGTGGTCCAAGTCTTGAACTGTCCTTGATTTTGATGAGGTGGTGGACCAGTTATGGATAAAGTCATATAGACCACATGAGCCAAGTCATTATCAGAGTATAAACCACTATAATTTTTGAGGAAGGATGATGTTAAGGGTTTTTAATTTTTGGTCTCAAAAAATGACTTAAATGATGTGTCAACATAATATTAGTCGGGTAGATCTCATTTGATTGACAATGTCCTAAATTATTATTAAAATATTTAATGTCATGTCTTGAAAATCATTTAAGACCAAAAATTGAGGCTCATGACATTACTCTTGGAGGAATACAAGTACTCCCCGGTTCCATATTATTTGATTATTATTGACTTTTTAAAGTTATCTTTAAGAGATTTTTAAACTTAAAATTGACATAGACTCTTTTAATTTTAATCAAATAATTAATATTTTAAACTAACTAAAGAGTATTATGCATTGTAAGTTTTTTTGTTTTATTAATTTTAATAAGTCATCTCAAATTTGAATTTAAATTATCTCAAAAAGATAATGTCTTTTTGGATAATTACATATTTTGATTTTTTTCAATTGGCATGAATTTTGGAGGTATTAAAATGGAGTTCCTAGTTTGTTATTTGGATATCTTCCAGGTGGTGACCCAACTTTTGTGGGGCCATCTTTAAAGAAATTTTATATATTTATCCTTAGACGTATACATGTCAAATGATGGGATGGAACAAAGTTAAATTAGTTGTTTTGTTCATATTGATTGAGAATGCCTATCCCTGTAACTTACCTTGTTTGTTTGTATTAATAGAAGTTTTGAATGGCCTAGCACACCAATTGATCTCAGTTGGGCAATCAAGGCATAAAGAAACATAAAATTGTATAATTCATCACCCAAGTTTTATTTTAGTAGAGTAAATTTAGCAAATTTGTAGCTAATCCTAAATTATCATTCTATATTATTTATGTAGATTTTTTGGTTTTTGTGATATTTTATCTGACAATGGTTATTGGATATTAGTTTTAGCTTGTATCTATATATGATTTTAAGCATACCTAAAGTAAAGTATCATGTGAGGCATCCTTATTCAGAAGCATCTTGCCTCTTGGGCCATTAAACCTTTGATTATCTGGGGAGCTAGAATTAGTTCCAGTTGTGGGAGCTAAAGGTTGATATGAAACATTTTTTCTTTACGGTGGCTGAGTGAACTCAGATTGACTTTTAAAATTGTAAATTGATTGCAAGCACAATTTCTTTATTTGGAAAGTAAACTGATTAAAGACTCGAAGTCGAAGCAAACAGTCTTGACTTTTCTGTGAACATGTTGAATCAATTAAATCCTCCCGATACACAAGCCATTTGTTAGTGGAAGTTCACATAAAAATCTAAGTAAGCCAACATTGTATGCCTTCACTTTAAGAAGCTAGTAAATTGAAAATTCTAGGGAATATATAGTTGACCTCTTTAACATTATACACAAGCCATTTGTTAGTGGAAGTTCACATAAAAATCTAAGTAAGCCAACATTGTCTGCCTTCACTTTAAGAAGCTAGTAAATTAAAAATTCTAGGGAATATATATTTGACCTCTTACATAATACCTTTCGACAAAATTATATTAGAGTTTTTTTTTTGTTTTTAAAAATTAGTAAAAGCCATATTAGAGTTTTGTCCTTGTATTCTCCCCTTTCATAGCAACTCTGTAACCATGGGTGGGTCATTTCAGGCCATTTTTTAGAGATGGTCTAAGACATATAAAGGTATTAAGGGATGCACTTTTTTTGTTGGTTGGTACTTCACTATATTGATTTGATGAGGCTTCATTGATGGTCAACTACCAACAGTTCGTAAAAGTGTAAGCTTCTAGAGTAGAAGGTTTGATTTTGATGATCGTTTTTTAAATTGGTCAAAGTTGCGATAATCTCTAGCTGCTAGTAGTATATGCAGTTTCATACTTCCATGAATGTTAAGGTGCAAGCAGTCCTTTATGTGTGTTATTACATAGTTATGAACTTTAGCAACTTTAGTTTGTCATTGCCGTGCTAACCTGTAAGCTGTGAATTTGTGATAGATAGTACAGGTGTATTTAATTCTTTATCACTCAATTTGTAGATAAGATTTTATATATTATGTAGTCCTGTTTTTACATCTATATAAAAATAATGTAGTTAATAATGCAGGTATATGTCATCGGATTTGGCAACAGATGTTACAATCATAGTTGGCGAAGTGAAGTTTTATTTACACAAGGTAATACTTGTTCAACTATTTTATTAAATGAAACCACTAAATCTGTATGTTTGAAGTACCTCTTCTCTCTCTTTCTCTCCCTCTCCCACCAGTGGCGAAACCAGAACATTTTTAGAGGGGGTCAAAATACATTAGTAAAAAATATTATTTAGTAACGTTTGGTGTGTTTCTTTCAAATTCATTTTTCCCAATTATAGTATTTCACAACATCATATTCCAACCCTTGTCAACTTTTGTATTTTGAGTCTAATGGTTTTAAATACACACACACACACACACACACATATATATATATATATATATATTAATTTTTCCCGAACTATGAGACTATTAATCAGATTTTGAAATTTTTAGTCAACTGATTAGCTATATAAATTACAAATTATAATATTATATATTTAAAACTTTATATTGTGATTCATGAGATTAATTAGCTTGAAAGAATGAATTCCAACAACAAAATCAAAAAAAAAATAAAAAATAGAAAAAGAGAGATTTAATAATCTTGATAAGATAGAAAACTATAGTAGGATTCAAAAAAAATTGTTTTATTTCTTTAGCTTTTTATTTTTAATTAATTAGTTTACAGAGAGAATTGTTACCACTTTTTTTTTGCCTCACTTTGATGATAAAGCAAAAACAAAAGAAAAGTAAAGGAGAAAAGAAAATACATAAAAAAAAGAAGGGAAAGGAAAACAAATAACTCCCAAAAATTCCAGGGTGGGGGGTTATATGACCCCCTGAACCCCCCTAGTTCCGCCTATGTCTCCCACTGTGGCTTTTAAATTTCCTGTACAAATTTAACCGTGGTGATGTTTTCGGATTAACTTATACATTATATATCAGTTATGCTTGAATAAATGTAAAGTTTTCATTTTTATATGCTCTTTGGTGAAAATGTGGTGGAACTGCCTACTGCCCCGAACCATGTCACCTCAAAAATCCTTAAAAGATTTGGAAACATTATGTACTGCTTGTATTCAACGGCCAATCAGAGTTTTGGCTGTGTCGGAATAACTGAAATTGGTAATTAGTGGATCCTGTTCATTCTTTATTGTAGCTTAGAGATGTGGCAGAAGGAAACTTCACTTGATATATTTTGATACTCTTTGTGACTGTTTGTTCCATTTCCACTTTAAATCTACCCGCAATGTCTTTCCCACTTGTTCATAGGTTTTTAAGGTAACACAATTTCCTTGGAAGAATATTGCACAAAATCTGTACATAACAAGAAGTGATTTTCAAGGGGAAAGAAATTAATTAGATCTTCAAAACAAATGTACCATGTTCCATGACTAGGTAATGCAACTGGTCAATTATTAAAGGTTTCACCAGAAAAATAATCATAATGTTCTGCGCTTGCACTCTTATACCGAAAGATCATCTTCAATGCAGCACCAGTAATGAGAGGCACTCATTGAAAAAAAAAAGATTGTATGCATCTTTGTTTTATGCTGTCAATATCTCATGCACGAGAAGATCCATTAAGTTTATTTTTCTTATTTTTTCCCCCATCATTTAGTTTCAAAAAATTTGTGGCAAAAAGTTCTCGAGACAAAAACGTCTCAACTCTGGTGCTCGTGGTGCTCAAAAAGCATGTTTCTTGACTCAAGATTGTTGATTTTCAAATTACCAAAGATAAGTATAGATCTCTGCTCCTTCTATTCTGTGCACAAACCACAGAAACGTACTGTGAGGATCGGTAGCACCATGTAGTCCCAATTGTTCAGTGTTTGATTAGCATTAGAAACAATTATTTATATATTCCTAAAATGAGATCTGCTGCTTATTTTATTTTTCTGGTTTTCATAGACTGGTTATATTTATGTATATGTTGTTAAATTTATTACCTTTGCAGTTCCCTCTCTTGTCCAAGAGCAATCGCTTGCAGAAACTAGTATCAAAAGCAAATGAGGATGATTCCAGTGAAATTTACCTATCTGATTTTCCTGGTGGGGCGAAAGCCTTTGCAATTTGTGCCAAATTCTGCTACGGAATAACTGTCACTCTCAATCCATACAATGTTGTGGCTGTCCGTTGCAGTGCAGAATACCTTGAGATGACTGAGGATGTTGACAGGGGAAACCTAATTTTTAAAATTGAGGTATTTCTCAATTCCGGTGTTTTTCGTAGCTGGAAAGATTCTATTATTGTTCTACAAACAACCACTAAACTTCTACCATGGTCTGAAGATCTAAAGGTTGTTGGGAGATGCATTGATTCCATAGCGTCTAAAACTTCTGTCGACCCCTCAAGTATAAACTGGTCCTATACTTATAATAGGAAATTAGCACTACCAGATAAAATAGTAATTGAAAACACAATGAAGTTCCATGAGAAACTTGATTCTGTTCCGAAGGATTGGTGGATTGAAGATACATGTGAACTGGAGATTGATATCTATAGGCGAGTTATGATTGCTGTTAAGTCAAAGGGAAGAATGGATGCCAATGTGATTGGGGAGGCATTGAAGACTTACACATTAAGATGGTTGCCAGATTCATTGGATGCTTTGGTGTCTGAAGTTCATCAGAGGAGAAACAAATCTTTAGTAGAAACAATTATATGTTTATTGCCTTCTGACAAAGGCATTGGTTGTTCTTGTAGTTTCTTACTCAAATTATTGAAAGTTGGTATTTTGGTTGGAGCAGAAGATTTGTCAAGGGAAGATTTGGTTAAAAGGATCAGTTTGAAGCTGGATGAGGCTTCTGTTAATGATATAATGATCCCGGCACAAACTCCACAAACTACTATTTATGATGTTGAACTTGTGCACTGCCTTGTTCATCGATTTTTGATGCATGATAAATTTGGCCAGGATTTCGGTATTGTTGAGAAGGACGAGAAGCATAATGATGATTTTGTTTTAGGACATGGGTCATTGTTTAGTGTTGGCAAATTGATTGATAGGTATCTTGCAGAAATTGCTGGTGATCCAAATCTCACTCTCTCCAGTTTTGTTGACTTATCGCAGTCGATTCCCCCGGCAGCAAGACCAATTCATGATGGACTGTATTGGGCCATTGACATCTATCTGAAGGTATGCTTTGTAGCACATATTCATTATGTTCATCTCCTTTTTTATTAGTAAGCTATAAAGGGCACCTTTTTGGGTTTCCTTTCTCTCAAAATTTTTACTTAAGACTATCAAGAAAGTTTTTAGATCTTTCCACCTTCCAAGGCTAAATGAATATAATGCATTTGCAATTGGTGGAGAAATTTACATTCCCATAACTAATCATATGAACCAGAGTTACCAGATTCTCTTATTGACCTAGCGAACCACGTATTGGTACCCAAATATGGGCATTCTTATGTACAAATACTCTAAATTTATTCTACTGAATTAGTTATACGAGTTTTACCTATAGTTGCACAAATATCAATATTCTAATTTAGTATTGAATGCTCAAACATCACATTTGTACTAAATTATTTATAAAACAATTCAACTAAAAATCTTCTATTAAACTTAGGTATATTACATTTAGTTTGAAGGAGAGTTGCCAACTATAAACACTCATATAAAGTTTCCTAGTGTATATGTAGTGTACTGGTACCTGTATAGGTTCAATGAAAACAAACTGCGTTCCAGGTGACACTCATCTGAGCTCAACTGATTAGTCTTCCAAAAATTTGTTGTCAAAAGGGCTATTGACATAATCTACAACCTCAGTCCATTAATTTCTCCATCCTTTTGAATATGAAAACTATTATTGAACAAAATACTTTTATTATGTTTGCAGGAGCACCCAAGCTTGACAAAATCAGAAAGAAAGAAGTTATGCGGGCTGATGGATATCAAGAAATTGACTACGGATGCATCCATGCATGCAGCACAGAACGAGAGGCTCCCAATCCGTGTTATGGTACAAGTTCTCTTTTTTGAGCAGGTTAGAGCAGCTGCCGGGGTTCAAACCATTCACAGCAGCAGTCGGGATGTTTCTCGTTCCACAACCAACACCGACGAAGATTTGGACAAATCCGAGCCAGAGCAGTGCATTTCCCTCCAGAAACAGACGAGTCAGCTGAAAATAAAAGACAGGATTTTTCGAAAAAATGGCAAGTTACTTAAGAATGGCAGCAAAAACAAAAGTGCTATACAGTTGCTGCCATCTCGATCACGGAGAATTTTCAATAAGTTGTGGGTTGTAGGTAAAGGGCATGGAGTAGGGGAGAATAAGAGCTCTGAGACATCTTGTAGTTCCCAGAGTCCAACTTCAATGATTCAAGGGGAGACCAAGTCTTTTACTAGAGACAGGAGGCATTCCATATCCTAGAGAAATATTTAGTGGTTTGTATGAACTGAAAAAAAGTGAAGAAGATTCATCCATTGAAGTGTACAAAGTCGTAGGTTTTTATTGTATTAGATGATGTTTAATCTGCCAAGTGATCCATAATGTGGTTATGCTGAATAAAAGTTATGTTATCATTTTCATTTCTTGTGCTTTGTATTTTTTGTTACTGTGACATTTTTAAATTCGGGTACTTTATTTTTATCAGATTTGGTGTTCAGTTACTAAAAATATTCATATCTAACTATTCAATCATAATAAAATTTAATAATAAACCTTCACGTTAAAGGATTATATCAAAAAGTCCAATAAAAATCTCTCAGGTTATCTAACTTTTAAATACAAACATCATAGGCGGAAAATTAAATAGTTACATCACAGAATTAAGTCTGCAGGAATGACCAGTAGAGGTCGTGACCGCGGCCAAAAAGGTCGAGGCAGAACTAATCTATATTATACAAAATTTCTTAGCTTGAACACTCAGTCCAGCAATTATCAGAAGCTGACAGCCACCTGTCCACTACAGTATTCCCACTTTGCCGACAGCTTGTCTCTTATTAGTGGCATCATGAAGTCGGTCAAGAAGATCTTTCTTAATTTTTTCTGTTGAAGGGACTCAATTTCAGTTTTGCAAAGGAGTAAACAATATAAAAGTTCACACGTTTACAAGTCTTCAATATTTGCTTATCTTCCCTTTTCCTTTACTGGTTGTAGGTTAATCAACCTTCTCAATTTTAGCTATAATATTTATATAAGCAAGAGTGAGCAAACAAAACTCACTTGAAATGATAATGAATAAACATCATATCAATTGCCAAATGAATAGGCTCAATAGAAATAAATAAAGTACTTCATCAATAATAATCAGGAACAGAACTTGAAATATATAACTGAGGGTCAAAAGACCACGAACAATGTCTATAGTTATAAGTATTCTTTCAATTTAAACTTTAACAGTCGTAAGACTATAAGGACCTCTCGTACTTAGGGGGATCAGCCCTTCGTACAATGTATCGTGCACAAACATTTCAACGCCATGCGTAAATTATCCCCTGTGACAGGGTTGTTCATCTCAGTATTTGGAATACAAGTCCGTACCAAAGTAAGTTTGGTTTGGATAAGTTTCAAGGTAATTTAGAATTTAACGAACATCAACTAAGGATTAATTGAACAAAATGTAATAACAATACGCTATGTAATAAGTCATAAATGAATCAACATTGCATAGTAAAGTCATGCTTTAGGAATGAACTAGAAGCATAAGTATTGAATAACATAACATACCTTGTTTGAACAATATTAAGCTAAGGTTAAAATCTTATTCAGAATTGAGTATTGAGCATGCATAACAAATAGTAAATTGAACGACAAAACTTATTCAATATTAGTGTATCAGAATTTAGAAACTTGCATGCTAAATAACAAGTTAAATATTAGAAAAACAACTGGCTCAATATCAAAAGGTAAGATTTAAGAGCTTGCACGATATAATTAAGGTTAGGAAACTTACACAAAGAAAGTTTAGGGTTAGAAAAACTTGTCTTGCGTGTAAGCTAAACTGTAATAGTTTGATTCACAATACCCTAACCACATGTCATTATGACACAATTAGTCACTACTGATACTCTGTATACAAATAAATTTCTATTTTATGTATGGCTTGATTTTTAATCACATAATCAAGTTATATAAATAAAATAATAATAAAACTCGTTAAATATTAATAATATGCTCATTCTTAACACTATAATACCACAATAATAAAAATTACATTTTTAACAGTCGTAGTATTGCATTATATCAACAATTACACTTTGTGTAAAAGAAAAATCATTTCTGGCCATTTTGCTAACCGGCGCTGCGGCGCCACAGTTTGCATTCTAGACGGCGCTGCGGCGCGGTTCTGGCGTTGCGGCGCGAATCACAGGCCATGGGCTGGCGCTGCATCGCTAATTTTAGCGCAGAGGCGCCGAATTACAGAACCGAGCACGAAGAACAGAACACATGTAATTTTTAACTGTTTAGCACCTAAATTAACACGTATAACTTACGTAAATTACACATAACCTTTACCCATCATACATATACTAATTTAAAACAACTAAACAACAATTTTAGAAAGATTAAATCCTTGAGTGCCATGCTTTAAACCAACAGCTCCATTTTTGAGACAAAACTAGCACTGTAATCCCTATTATACACCAAATTGATTCATTTGAACTATGTTCTCTTTATTTCTTAACATATTGACATATTCAAGGTTCAATTTATCTATCAGCTCACAATTAAATATCAATTTTGGTACTCCTACAAGCCATTTTCACACATATATTCACTGTAAATCTATTTTCTTATTTTTAACGTAAAGAAAGCAATTTAGTACACTAAATCCCTATCTAGATGTTAGTTCTAACATCACAATTACATATAATCATTAAAACAAGTTGTATATCAACAATTCCAGAAAACTTGATTCACATAGCTTGAAAATTCATGTCGTAAAAAACACACACACACACACACACACACATATATATATATATATATATAAATAAAATAATGTTACGATCATACCTTCTTTTGCTTGAAAATCCTTGATCACCACTGAAATCTCTCACAAGTCTCTCTCAAACTCTCTATTTTTTTCTTCTTAGGCTTAGCAAATAACTAGAATGCGTAAACAAAACTGATAACCCATTATGTGTAAAATAAAAGAAACTAATAAGTAATAATAATACGCGCACTTAATATATCAGTTACCACATATAAACGTATAGGTTATAAATATATTTTATTTATTATTTGATTTATTTTATTTATTAAAATTCAAAATTCAAAATGTAAAAGCCATAAGGCTATGTTTGGCAAATCTCTTTAAAAATTAAAGACTTAATATCTTTAAGCCTTGTTTGACAAAACTAAATTAAACTCCTTTAATTTATTTTAGTAACCCATTTATAGCCTAGTTTATTGTCACACTTTTATTAAAAAATTAAATTAAAAATATTATAATAATTCATTTAATCCCTATCAACTCTCTAATTTAATTATTAAATTAAATTAGAATATTATCTCATAATAATTAATTTCCTTAACTCATTAATTATTTATTTAACAAATATTAAATAAATATTTATTCAATAATAAACACATCCATTAAATATTTATATAATTCAATAAATATTTAAAATTAAAATTTAAAATTCTGGATTGTTACATCCTTCCCTCCTTACAAGGATTTTGTCCCCAGAATCACAACTCAAAAAAATTATTCGTCACATTCTTCTCTCCTTACAAAGATTCTGTCCCCAGAATCGAAGACACATATTAAACAAATAACTCAGGGTAATTCTTTATCATTTCAGCTTCGAGTTCCCACGTAGCCTCTTCGACATTGTGATTTCTCCATATAACCTTCACGGAAGGTATCACCTTATTCCTAAGCACTTGTTCTTTTCTGTCAACTATCTGGATAGGAACCTCTTCATAAGACAAGTCTTTATCGAACTGCAATGGTTCGTACTCGATCACATGTTTGTAATCGAGTTTATACAGTCGTAACACCGAAACATGAAAAACATTATGAAAGTGTTCCAACTCTGGAGGTAGAGAGCTACCTCATAAGCTACTTCTCCTACTCTTTGCAACACTTCAAAGGGTCCAATAAACCTTGAGCTTAGCTTCCCTTTTTTACCAAAATGAATTTTCCCCTTCCAAGGAGAAACTTTTAAGAACACGAAATTTCCTACATCGAATTCACGATCTTGCCGATGTTGATCAGCATACTACTTCTGTCTATCTTGAGCAGCTACTAATCTTGTCCTGATGAGTTTAACAACCTCGGAAGTTTGTTGTACCAGTTTCGGTCCTAACAGTTGGCGTTCACCGACTTTATCCCAGCACAGTGGAGTTCTGCGCTTCCTGCCATACAATGCTTCGTAAGGCGGCATGCCGATGCTTGCGTGGTAACTGTTGTTGTAGGAGAATTCCACCAATGGTAAATGTTCATCCCAGCTCCCTTTGAAATTCATGATGCATGCTCTAAGAATATCTTCCAATATCTGGATTGTTCGTTCGCTTTGGCCATCTGTTTACGGATGGTATGCCGTACTCATTCTCAACTGTGTTCCCATCCATTCTTGTAATCTTTTCCAGAAGTTTGACATGAATCGCGGATCTCTATCTGACACAATTGATACTGGAACTCCATGTCTCGAAACGATCTCTTTAACGTACAACTTTGCCAACTGATCAAGATTGAATCTAATCTTTATTGGCAAAAAGTGTGCTGATTTTGTCAGTCTGTCCACTATCACCCAAATTGCATCGTATCCTCTATGAGTGGTTGGAAGATCTACCAAAAAATACATTGTGATAAGTTCCCACTTCCATTTCGGTACTTCCATCGGTTGAAGTAATCCGCTTGGTCTTTGATGTTCTGCCTTAAGTCTTTGACATGTCAAGCATTTCACAACACATTCTGCGACATCTCTTTTCATGTTTGGCCAACAAAAGTGTCTTCGTAAATCCTGATACATTTTCGTACTTCCCAGGTGAATCGAATATCTTGAGTTATGATCTTCGGTCAAGATTTCGTCTTTAATATCTGGTACTGCTGGAACCCAAATTCTTCCCTCGAATCTTAGTAACCCTTTGGTATCGATCTTGTATTTCACTTCACTACCCTCAACCACTTTCTCTTTGATTTTTCCACATTCTTCGTCTTGTAGTTGAGCATTCCTTACCTTGACAACCAAAGTTGGACTACCTTCTATTTGGAATAGTCGTTCATCAGATTCTTTTAGAAATTTTATTTTCAACTCTAGTTTTGTCATGGCTGAAATAAGCTTATTCTGAATGGTTATCAACATCAACTTTTCCCGACCATTCCCGCTTAAAGCATCTGCAACCACATTCGATTTGCCTGGATGATAAAAGATCTCACAATCGTAATCTTTTATCAATTTCATCCATCTCCTTTGACACATATTCAGGTCCTTCTGAGTGAAAATATACTTCAGACTCTTATGGTTTGTGTAGATCTCACATTTCTCTCTATAGAGATAGTGTCTCCATATTTTCAAAGCAAATACCACAACAGCCAACTCTAAATCATGAGTCGGATATCCTTTCTCATAATCCTTCAGTTGTCTTGATGCATATGCAATTACTTTGTCGTTCTACATAAAAACACAACCTAATCCTTTTATGTGAGGCATCACTATACACCACAAAGTTTCCTGTATTATCCGGTAATGACAACCCAAGTGCCACACTTAACTTCTTTTTCAATTCTTGAAAACTCTCTTCACACTTCTCCATCCAAACAAATTTTACAGCTTTCCTTGTCAAATTTGTTAACGGAGTGGCAATCTTGGAAAAATCCTGAATAAACCGTCTGTAATAGATGGCCAGTCCCAAGAAACTCCTCACCTTCGAAGGTGTTCTTGGTTGTTCCCAGTTGATTACGGCTTCAACTTTTGATAGATCCACTAAAATACCATCTTTGTCAATTACATGACCAAGAAATTATACACGTTCTAGCCAGAATTCACACTTAGAGAATTTCGCGTACAATTTTTCCTTAGTGTCTCCATCGTCAAACGTAAATGTTTCACGTGTTCTTCTTGAGATTTGGAGTACACTAGGATGTCATCAATGAATACCACCACAAACTTATCTAAGAATGGTTTGAACACCTTGTTCATCAAATCCATGAATGTTGCATGGGCATTTGTCAATTCGAAAGATTTCACCAGAAACTCATAATGTCCATACCGAGTTTTGAATGTCGTCTTTGGTACATCCTCCTTTCTTACTTTCAATTGGTGATACCCACTTCTCAAATCTATTTTTGAGAAATATCTAGTACCCTTCAATTGATCAAACAAGTCATCTATTCTTGGCAATGGATATTTGTTCTTAATAGTGACTTTGTTTATTTCCCTATAATCAATGCAAAGACGCATTGATCCATCCTTCTTCTTCACGAATAACACCGATAATCCCCACGATGACACACTCGGTTGAATGTACTTCTTTTCTAATAGATCCTGCAATTGTACCATCAGTTCCTTCATTTCTATCGGAGCCATCCTGTACGGGGCCTTCGATATCGGAGCAATTCCTGGTGCTAAGTCGATCACGAACTCAATCTCTCAGTCAGGCGAAAGTCTTGGCAAATCCTCCGGAAACACATCTACAAATTCCCTAACCACTGGTATCTCTTCTAGTTTCACCCCCTTCCTTTGAGTATCGACTATATAAGCTAAATAACCCACACAGTCTTGACTCAACAACTTCTTGGCCTGTATTATCGTCAGATATCTCGCATGTCTAGGCGATCTGTTACCATAGAAAACTACCTTTGACGGAGTCATAACGTTTACACATTTCTTTTGGCAATAAATTATTGCTCCATAATTTAATAGCCAATCCATTCCCAAAATAACATCAAACTCTCCCAGTTTTATCGGAATTAAATCTACCATCATGACATTCCCCTTAATATTCACCCTACAATTCTTGTATACAAACCTAATAGGAATTACCTCCCTATTCGCAATTTCTATGTTTAAAGGGAAATTCAATTCTTCACTAGGCAATCCTAACCTCTTAGCAAATTCATCAGATATAAATGAGCAAGTAGCACCCGAATCAAATAATACATAAGCATCAATATTATTGATTGGGATAATACCTGACACAACATCTTTTGATTGCACTGCATCCTGCACAGTCATATTGAAGGTTCTAGATGTGGGTTTGTTTGATGACGCTGGTCCCGCAATGGTCAATGTGCCTCCACTGCTACCTCCCTTAGTTCCTTTTGTATCTTCAGCTTTCTGTTTAGGGCACTCACGAGTAAAATGATCCTTTGTCCCGCACGTGTAGTGATAAGTAGGTTTTATACCTACTTATCTGGTATCTATTACTTGAATTAATTGCTTAAACCTATGTTTCTTAGTTACATTTCATACATTTTATATTGTTTTGTAGGCTATGACTTAACATTGGCATGAAGAAGCAAAGAAAAGCAATTCGGACATCTTTTGGACTAAAATATGAAAGCAAATACAAGAATGGAAGACTGTAGGGCTTTTAACACTAAGTTGAATGTATGTTCTTGGCTTAGAACTTGGATTATACTATAGAGATTCTTCTTATCTTTCCGTAACATCTTGAATCATCCCAATCGGAGTTCGGATGCGAGAGTTATGGCCTTTTTATCAACGAAGATCAAAGCTAAGAGTTCTCATACTTGCAATTTACTAAGCATCTACTTCAAACTCGATTTCGATCTTGTTCCGGCCATAATTTCTCAATTCTTAAAGAATGAAAGTTGTAGAGCTTGTCGATAGCTTCGATTTGATAGGTGGCAGGCCCTGTAAATCCTCACGGATCAAAAGTTATGGCCGTTTTACCAGAGGACACTGCAACAGAAAAGTGACCCCCGCCGGGGCGGGCTTTTCCTTCACAAAATGCCCGCCAGGGTGGGCATACCAGCTGCAAAACAGTAAGGACCCCTACCGGGGTTGGCCCTTTTAGCCTTGTAACCCCCGCCGGGGTGGGGGTATGCGCAGAAAATCCATTTTTTGCCCGAATTTGAGTTGGAGAAGGATTATTTCGATCCGATTGACTCAAGGACTTCCAAGAGGACTTAAAGACAGAAAAAGAGACTTATAAAAGGAGGAGAATCACATAGATTAGAGGAGAGATAGAGGATTCCATTAGATTAGATTAGACTAGAATAGAATAGGAGAAAAAACTAGTTTTTATGAGATTTGGAGATTGAAGCACTTGGAAGCCATTGGGGATCAAGATCAAGAGCAAGACGGAGGACGAATTTGCCGACAATAGATTCACTTCTTTTCCTTAATATTATTCTTATTTTTTAATGTGTATTCAAGTGTGAATTCTTAGTTTTAATTCAATGAACTAATTCTTTGTTTGAGATTACAATGGATCTTAATGTGTAATTTATTTTAATATGATTCGCTATCAATTATTATGTTCTATTGTGAGGATTGTCTATTATGATTTGGACTTAATTGTTTAATTGATTGGCCATCAATTACCGTGATAATCTATATGAACTCGAGAGATGAAGTTTAGATTTAGATCCGATCATAATAGCATGTGTTTGTGATTTCTTCATAGATGGAATTCATGATTCGTGTTTAGGATAGAGATATGCCTTTACACCATATGTAATCTGTAGACACTCAAAATTTTCTGCACACCTGTTACTAACATTGCAGGAGGGCAAAATCGTCTTTCGGAGATAACCTTGGAAGACAGCTCACAATCCATTCCGGATACTGCCGGAAGTTTAGTCTCAAACCTGGAACACACATCGGGAGTATCATTTCCAACCCCGGAACACACACCGGGAAAATCATTTCTAACCTCAGAGATAACCCCGAGTTTCGTCCTTGGCGATAACCCCAAGGAATGTTGTTGAAGTTCCGGCGATAACCCTGGAAATGTTTGTTTCAAATACGACCAGGTTCAATCTAAGACCTTCTGCTGAGGCACTCATACCTCAGACCCGGAGCTAACACCGGGAAGACAGGCACCCTCACAGATGATATTGCGGCATTCAAACACTTGCAGCAGTCTAATCTCAGATATAACCCTGAGCAACGTCTGCTTTCAACTCAAATCGGCAATAACCGCGATGAGGAGTCAAACGTCATCTTTCTACCTCAATATCTGTGCATCGTATCAACATTTCATACATACATACATACAACAATGTCCTTCAAGAACCAAAGAGTTCCAATCCCGAGTGACTATTACGCGTGGCAGCACACCGGATAGAATTTAAAGCTTGAAGATCATGGGAATGGTCCCCTCTTCCTGACTTATTACAACCTCTAATCCTATGTCATTGCACAACTCTCAACATAAGCAGTCCAAAGAAGGTCTTATATACCTTGTTCGGATGCTCGGATTGAAGTTCTGCAAGTTTGAGCGGACATCACAGTGAATGAGTGCACGTACTTTGAGACGATAGGACCCACGGAGCCCGGGGAACCTCGGGTAGCTATAAATAGAGGGATTGGGGTAGCCATTTTAAAAAAGGAAAAAGGCGAGGAATGTGACGCCCCCAAAATAGGTATACATCACCTATTCTGAGTCGCCAAATACATGGTACAGAATACAAATACAATCTTAAATATACAACAAGAGAGCTATGAGTTTTAATACAAATATTGTCTTCTAGATAATATCCACTCTCAGAATAAGTCCTCATTACATTTATTGTCACACTATTTAACAGAATAGTGAGGACTACTAATACTATCATCTGGACCGTCACTCCGTTCCCTGACTAGTCCCGGCTACGTTCTCATTTCCTGAAGAGAACAGTGAAAGAAAGGGTGAGCTCAACTAGCCCAGTAAGAAATATTATGACTAAGATAATGCAGAATAAATTATCATTAGTCTTCAACAGTGTTAAACTGATAAAATACAATAGACATCAAGTTTAACTGCAGCGGAAAATGCAATCTATTAAAAGAGTAAAGTAGAGAATAAAATCTACTGTCTTTTATGATTTAAAAAGGTTTTCATCACTTTTATCGCTGGGACTCAGCTTAATAAATAATCCACCTCATCCCTGCACTATGGCCAAGGATATTCATAAGTATCACAACCATAAATTATCCATGCACTACGGGCCAAGGATATTCGTGTATTCATCAATGGTTATGATCATGCCAACAACTATCCATCAATGCACTACGGGCCAGTGAGGACTTTTACCACATCATTTGTAACATTACGGTCATGATTACACCGAATAATCCCTGATTATAATCATACCAAGTTCATCTATGCACTACAGGCCACAGATGACTTTCAACAAAATATAAATATGAGGATGATGACAATGATATAAGAATTCAATAAAACAAGTTCAAGAATTAATTTATTCATGAACTAATAACGTCCAAATTGTCAACATGATACTTCTTTGTATGATAAAATTCAAGAATGCTCAGAAGAATATTTTCACGAAAAGATACTGGATGAAGCGTAAATATAAAGGATATTCCACCAATTTCATGGAGTATAGAAGTCAAAAATTTAACCAACTGAGTATAATAAAGAATGGAATAACAAAAGAAATCATCATGCATGCGGTACTTCGCATAGACAGGTTATTCCAACAGAATAATAAATACCGAAACCAGGTCAGGCGTAATACGCACCGACAGGATATTCTAACAAAATAATAAAGAATGGAATAACAACAGAAATTACCATGCATGCGGTACTTCACATAGACAGGTTATTCCAACAGAATAATAAATAATGGAATCAGGTCCGGCGTAAAACACATAGACAGGATATTCCAACAGAATAATAAAGACGGAACCACGTCCGGCGTAAAATGCACAGATAGGATATTCCAACAGAATAATAAAGACGGAACCAGGTCCGGCGTATAACGCACAGACATGATGTTCCAACAGAATAATAACGAATGGAATAACAACAGAAATCACCAAGTATAGGGTAGACCGCGTATACTGATTATTCCAACAGAATAATAAAGAATGGAATAACAGAAGTTCTCTTCATGAATATGAAAAAAATAATACCCCGTACCTTATAAAGAAGAGTACTCCGACGGTAGGGCGGGATATACTTGAAGAAACTTGCACTACACTCAAAACTTTCTTAAACACTAAAGAAATACGCTCAAGATAGAAGAATAATTCTCTCTACAGCCTCTCTCTTTAGAGTTTCAGTGAATTCATAAGAAATAATGAAGGAATGAGCTTCTATTTATAGAAGAATGGACTGAATAGTAACCAATCCATGAACGGTCCAGATCGATTTACTTTAAACGGACTGTCCAGATTGGTTTACAATAAAATATAATATATTCTATTTATAATCTAATAAAACGAATAACTTTTAAAAAGATTTTACTATGCAAACACTATGCAGACACTATGCATAATAAAATATAATATATTTTAATTATTGTTTAATAAAATGAATAACTTTATAAAAGTATTCTGTTTTATATAAAAAGATTTTAGTATTAGCCTAATAAAACGAACAACTTTATAAAAGTATTCTGTTTTATACAAAAAGCTTTTCTGTTTTATTATATTAATAATATTAATAAAACAAAACTTCATCATTATTATTATTATTTACACTATTATTCGACCAGGTCGTTCTCAGGAAAGAGGGGGCTTTCCAATAAGAATTTCTCCCTATTAGCGCACAATTAGGTGACCAAACCTCTCATTGGCAGAACTTCTAGACATCATTAATATTGCAAATAATAATATTAATAACTCTGTCATCTCAATTATTGATTTAATAATATATAAAATATCGACAATAATTGAATAAAACTGAGTGACTTCTTACGTAAGCATCAATAATCAATATCGTGTGCTACTATGCCACACGTATTCCTGTACTTTTAACACTGGGTGTTTCAACAGTTAACGGTAAAACTTTCGCCATTATTTTCATAAAAATATTTTTGTCATTTTCTCAATCCGACAATAATTCTGTTGTGGGGTCCACCAATGATTGTGTCGTCGTACGAATATTCCCCGACCAATCGAATATTATAAACAACTTGCGTACTTTGAAAAATTTTTAAATATTACCCACAACTATAACATTATATCAAATTCATTCCATAATATTTAAAAATGATAATTATAGAAAATTCATCTTTATTCATAAAAGTTGGGGTCTTACAATCTCCCCTTCTTATGAAATTTTGCCCTCAAAATTAGGGTACGTATCTGGTATGTCGAAGTGGTAAGGATACCTTGATTTCATTTTAGATTCTAACACCAAGGTCATTTCCTCAACATCGTGGTTCCTCCATAAAACTTTGACTTGAGGTATAACCTTGGAGCGTAGAATATGTTCCTTCTTATCCAAAATTTGAACAGGAACCTCTTCATACGTTAAATCTTCTGCTATTTTGTCCGATTCTAACTCAATAATGTGGTTCAGGTCTTTCACATATTTACGTAACATGGATATATGAAAAACGTTATGAACACGAGACATACTTGACGGTAAAGTGAGTCTATAGGCTACAGTCCCTACTCGATCGAGGATTAAAAATGGGCCAATGAATCGAGGATTGAGCTTTCCTCCCTTTCCAAATCTCGTAACTCCTTTCCATGGAGTAATACGCAACAACACATGATCTCCAATATCAAATTCCACGTCCTTTCGATGAAGATCAGCATAACTCTTTTGTCGATCTTGGGAGGTTTTTATACGTTGTCGGATCGTTTGTATCTTTTCCGTAGTCATACGTACTAACTCCGGTCCCAACAACGTTGTTTCACCCACCTTATCGTAGAAGTTGAGGCATTAGCTACGGTTGAAAGAGAGGTTGAAAAATCAGTCATTTATTAAAATGATCAATAAACTAAACATGGCTCTGATACCAACTAAGGGTAGGATCGGAGATAGAGTTTAGAAAGCACGTCTGTCAACGATTTACAGGGAATAAAAGCCATCACGCCATAACATGGCTAAAGGCAAAGTTCTTAAACGTGACTTGGGTGATGTTCCACTTAATCAAGCATTAACCGTAATCTGACTTAATCAATAAAATGGCATGAATTTTTTAAAGGCATATTAAATATATATTAACAAATAAATTATCACATATATGATCTCATAAGCTTACTGTTGATTTGGGGGTCTACCCAAAACTATAAGCCGGTAGGTTTCTTCCTGTATAGCGTTTTTAGTTAAAACAATATATTGTTCTGATTTATAAATCTGTTCTAAAAAATAAGAACGATTATGATTGTCTGTTGCAGTTTGATATGCGATTTTATAATGATTACTATTTTCAGTATGATAATCTAAAAGCTCAAGTAAGGAAACATAATAATTAATAGAATCAATAATTAAAACTTACAGAAGAGCTTTGCAAATCTTCAAACTTCAAACTTTATATATCAAATATTTTACAAGAGAGAGAGAGAGAGTATTGAGAAAATACAAAGAAAAGTTCTGCCTCAACAATGGGTGAGGTCTCCCAATTTATACAAGTAAGAAGATAAGAAAGGATCTGACGTGTCCTTGGTAGTGGAGTCGGTCTGCAATCCTTATCTTTTCTTCTTTAATTCTCAGCCGTAGGAAGTGGAATGGCATGAGACAAACAGTTGGTTGAATGGCGCATTATTGAGGACAGCTGGTGTCTTCTTCTGATAATTGAGGAGCAGCTAGATATGTTTTATTACTGGTGGAGACACTGTGGTTGTCTTTTTCTGATTATTGATGTTATAGTAGAGAATAGCTTTATGCTTTTCCTTTTCCCTTTTTGTCCTGTTCCATCTTTTCGGAAATCATGGAAGTGAGAGAATCCCAAAAATCTACCATAGTGGGTTCCGGTTCTTGACTTTCACTAGCTAAGACGCTGAATTCATTATCATCCTGTTCAGATTCATCATTATCGCTAACACTTTTCATGGAACTGTCATCCTGGACAAAGGATTGTAAGAATTGAGTTTTTATATAATCCATAGTCTTAACTAGTAATTCTGTTTCAGTTAGATTTAGAAATTTCTGTTTTATATCGGTTTGAATCTTGACAAAAGGATTAACCGATGATGGTCCTGGAAGGCTTTGGGGAATGACATCAAGACAAGCCTGAGTGTGATTCTTTATGGTCTTCAGAAGTTCTAGTAGTGTGGGATTAAGTCCTTTATCCCACCATTTGGTAAAAAATACCCTTTTAAGACGGGAAATTTTATCCTGATAGTCACATTGGAAATCCCATTCCATATCCAAGGGATTCCAAAACGGATTATGAAACGGGCCAATAATTTAAACATAGATAAGTCTCTATTTATTGGTATGTGAGCATAAGAAACCTGCCACTCTTTGAATGTTGTTTGAATTGATTCTGGTAAAGTTTCCATTGTAATACCGAATTTATCCCACCAAATGAAAAACCGGTTGGGAATTTCATTTTTAAGAACATCAGGACAGATACGGATAAACCAGGTGTGGTTATGGATGGGATTCTGGTAATAGAATACCTGCGTAAAGGAATCAATATAATCCCAATAACTGTATCTGGTTTCTATTGTATGACTAGAGTCAGCAGTAAGGGTAGTATGAGGATTAATACCCCAATTAGCAAGAGGCATGATGCTCTTGATGGTTGTTTTATTGTATTGAATTGGGCTAGTCATTTTTGATGGATCATGAAGCGTATGCTTAATGTCCATGGATGTTGTTTCAATGATAATTTGCTCATAAACATAGCGATACTGGTTAAAACGAGGAGGAGACTGTTCAGTCGTTATATAATTCCTTTTGATCTCCCATGGATCTTTCATCCATTTCTCATTATTCTGGTCAATAAATAATACTGTTTCTTCCACATATTTGTTTGGAATGTACTGTTCTGGTAAAAGAAAAACATCTTTTACGGTAGGCTGGCTAGAAGAAGCCGAAGAATTACTGGATTGAGTATTCAATCTAGGAAATTATCTATAGTAAAGGTTAGCTCTACCTCGGCCTCGCTAACCGCGGCCACAGCCTCTACTAGTCATTCCTGCAAATATTCTCTGGTTAGAAAATCTGGTAAAGAATTCTGTTTTCCTTTGATATATTCAATATCAAAGTCAAATACAGATAAAGTACTTTGCCAAGTAGACAAAATCTGTTTGGATGTTAAATTTTGAACATCCTTTTTAAATATCTGTTTTGCAGCTGAACAATCAACTCTAATTAAAAAGTGTTGTTTTAAAAGATCATCCTGAAATTTTAAAACACATTTAACAATTGAAAGACATTCTTTCTTTATTGTGGGATAGTTTAAAGAAGGTCCTTTCTAAACTCCTGAAGTAAAACGAATATGATCTTCTTTTTTACTGTTAGGATTAAATTGTTTTAAAATACCACCACATCCTGCATTAGAAGCATCAATTTGAACAATCTTCTTCCATTCAGGACTTGGGAGAGATAGATAAGGTAACTGTTTGACCTTGTTTTTAATCTTTCTTACTGCAGCAGTATGTTCAATAGTCCAAGGTAAAGGAGTTTTTCGTAACCGAGTGTACAGAATATAAGCATCCTGTGAAAGATTCGGATAATAATCACGGTAATAAGTTTAGACTTCCCAAAAATCTTTGCAGTTGGTTGATATCTTTGATTTCATTAGGAAATTTAGATGCAAATTCAATACATCTATCAATTGGAATACTAGTTCCATTGGAAATATTATGTCCAAGAAATCTGATTTTAGTTTGGAAAAGTTTCATCTTAGGGGCAGAAACTACCAAACAATTTTTGATGATAACATTTTAAAAAATATTTAAATGTTTAATGTGTTGTTCAATGGATGAAGAGAAAATTAAGACATCATCAATATAGCAAATAATAAATTCAGTAAAAGGATTAAAAATATCATTTACATGTGTTGGAATTCTGAAGGTCCATTTTTTACTCCAAATGGAAGAACATTCTATTCATAGTGACCAAAAGGTATTGTAATAAATTCAAAAATAATGTCTGTTGTTAAGAGTAGTATTAATTTCCAAAGTATCAATTTTTGAAATGGGCATTAAAAGACACAGGAAAGGGGTGCCTAGAATGATACTTTGATTCATATTTCGATTAAGAACAAAAGAAGTAGGTAGACATAAACCTTGGTTACAGATTAAGGCTTCAGGAATTTTATATTTAATATTCATAGTGTTCCACTAGCACTAGTTAAAGATTGAGTGGTTTTCTGAAAATATTTGGTAGGAATTAATCTTTCCTAAATACAGTTCATGTCAGCACCACTATCAACTAGGGCAATGGCATCTTTTATAATAAAATCCGGTTTGATAATAAAAGTAATTCTAATATACCATTTCTGGAAGACTACTTGATTCATTATCATCAAATATTATTCAGAAGATTCTGGCTTATCAGAAGATTCAGCTTTGGAAGAATCTGTATTATTATCTTGATTATGGTTTAACTGTTGTTTAATATTATTTAAATCTTGAAAAATAATAACATTAGTAATTTGTAATTGTTTAATTTCAGATTTTAAAATGTTTATTTCTCCTTTAAGATCCTGAATAATAGTAGGCTTTTCCGTAGTAGAAATGTTTTGCATACGTTTTATAACTTCTCTCATACTATACTGATCAATAGGAAGAGTATCTTCTATTTTTTGATTTCTATAACAGATTTCTAAAAATTTTAATTTTATTTCGGGATCTTTAATTTTATCAGCTAAGTCGAGGAGAGATTTCTGGGTGTCTATTAAGACATTAATACTAGGTCTTCCAATATCTAGACCATTTATCTCGATGATAGCTTTCCAATAGTCAATTTTAGTAGTAGTATTACAGTTAATGATTGTACAGGTTTGACATTGTTCATTTCTAGAATCATTACTAGATTCAGAATAGATTTCAGCTAAATCATCATCTGAACTTAATTCTGAACTGCTATTAGATAAATAATTAATAATTTGCTGTTGAATGTCCTCATCAAGGGACATTTCATTAAGTTTCTGCTTTAATTTTGATTTGCATTTATTAGCAAAGTGTCCTGTTTTACCACATTTATAACATTGAATTTTAGATTTATCTTTTTTACTACTACTCTTTCTTTTCTTAGAAGATTTTTCAGGGGCTTTGTTTTTAGAGGATTTCTTAGAAGAACGTCTTCGGTAAGATCCAGATGGTTTAGAGTTTTGCTGCTTCTTAGCCTTTTGGGGATACTGTAATTTTGTATCATAAGAGAATTAATCGCAAAATTCTCCTATCTCATGTCTTTTAGTAAGATTCTATTTTTTCATTAATTGTTGAAGCTTCATATCGTTGCATAGTGATAATCCCTCTTCAATAATTACTGAAATAAGATGGCCATAAGAATACTGGTCATAAGGAATACTCATACAACCATGTTTCTCTCTTAATTTTTTATGGACTTTTTTAGCAAAAAAAAACAAGAAGTCCATCAATAAATTTGGTTTTCCAATGTTCACTGTTGGCATCTGATCTTTGCATGACTTTCATTAAAAAGACTCCCTTATACCATCTAAAATGGGTCAAGGATGGGCAACGAAGGTTCTGTAAGAGTTCTCGACTCCTATTAGTATTCATGTGTCCTGGTCCGATAAAATGATTAATGATAGCATGAACTAAGGTGTAGCAAACATCTTCTCTTTTTGTTTCAGTTTTAGTAATGGGGTCGATAACATTCTTATAGGATTGAAGAACTTCAGTTCTTTGGTTGTCAGAAAGCACATTATCCCACCATCCTTTAAGAATGCCGGTAAAACCATTAACTAAAAAACGACAGATTTGATGGTCTATATTATCATTCTGTTTGCAGATTGTTGCATACATCAGGATATGATGGATGGTCTCATAAATTTGATATTTTGTCTTACCATCGATATTCCATTCAAAAATGGTTTTACCATGGAAAGATTTTTGAGAATGAAGAAAGTCTTATTCATACAGAATTTCCTAGGGAGTAGGTCTGGGGTTATAGTACCTACTAGGTCCAGATAAAGCCATCCTATTTATAGGCTTTTGACTGTAAGTGGTTTTATTAATATTTTGCATTTCCTGAAAATTATTTTGGATTTCAAAAACATGAATAGGGGATATAGTATCAGAATCTTCTTCTTCATCGTTGTTAGTATTATTATTACGGGTGTAAGAGGAAGGTTGCCCAGACATCATATTATCCTGAGATGAGGATGCGGTTATGAGATTTAAATCTTTCATTTTATTTAAAAGATTATCAATAAATTCATTATCAGCTTTAGAAGATTTCATTTTGAAATTATTAACTTTTAAAGGTGGTTAAATGGTTACAGGTTGAAGATCAATTTTTTGAGGAACAACTTGACAACTATCATTAATATGATTTATTTGTTCTTCTATCCTGGTTAACTGTTTTTCTATAGTTTGAAGGAATAAATTAGTATAATTATTTTGTTTAGACAAGGGCAAAATGTCTTTTATTTTTACCTCTTCTTGCTGATGGGATATGTCAGATATATCAACATACGGGTTAATAACTAAGGGTTTTAAATTTTCATTTCCTAAGCTAAGTTCAAGAGACTTAGGAGGGGGATGAATAGATTGAATAATGTTACCACTTGTGGTAATCCAATCCTTTTGAATTCCAGTTAACACATTCAGTTGACGTTTAGTGTAAAATTCTGATTTTAAAACAAATTCATAATACCATTTAGCGAATGATAAAATACACTGTTTTTTATTCAGATAAGCATAATAATTAGCTTTAATTTCTGCTAACTTATTATTATCATGATTTTTAAAATATCAATTTCTAAAGTTCTGGTATTTATCCTACATGAACTCCTGGTTTAAACATTGACTAATTTTACTATCAGGAGAAAAATCCATTTAACACTCAAAATTCATATCACTAGTAATTGGACTATACGGTCTTCTGTTTTGAGGAGTATTTGTTTCATAAATACCATGAGGTATTTGGTTTTCAGAAATATGTTTTCCTTTTATCAAGTCTTCATTTTTAACAGACTCATTACTGGGATTTTTAGACTCTTGATAAACAGATTCTAAAGGATCAGACACAGATTGTCTAGATGATTCAGGAAAATCAATATTATAAGAGATATTACTAATAGATCGACTTCGGGTAAAAGGTCTTTGAAATTTTAAATAAACATTTCCATTACTGGCTTGGACAACATCTTCAATGGTTTGTATAATTATAGGTCTGGTAGGAACGACGTTAGTAATTTGCCATTGCTTTGGGAAAGTAATTTCTTACCAAGGGATCAGTCTGGGAATAGCCACTTGACTACTAAAGAGATTAATGTCTATAAGGACAGTATGTCCTTGTTGACTTTGTTTAAGGGTATAAAGTTGTTAAAACTTTAAGGTGAATACGAAATAATATAGCCAAAGGAGATCCGAGTAGATACTCATAACAATGAGATATAATTCTCATTTCCAACACTTTGGACAAATTATTATCAATTAAAGCAACACTTAAATTCTGGTAGATATTGAAATATACTGGTCCATGAGCAAGACTGGTTTCAATGGCGCCATTAGAGAGGCTTTCCAGTTAAGACGCCTACCATCTCTAAGTGTGCACTGAATACTGGTATTTTGGCCAAGTAAAGTCAAGGGTTTGAAAGCAACCTGGACAAGTCCTATATGAACATATTTATATTTTTGCAAGAAAGGTTATAAATCTTCAACATGCAATAAATATAAAATTTCATCATTATTCTGTAAAGGAACTGCATGTTTAAAAGTTTTTATTATTCTTTTACTGATGAAATCAAAGGTCCCAATTTTATAAATTGTGTATGGTTTGACTTTAGGAATAGTCCATTTGTCTAGGGCTTCCTTGACATCCTGATAGGCTTAGTTCAGTTGCTTCCAAGGTAAAAGCTGAGGCATTAGTTACGGTTGAAAGAGAGGTTGAAAAATCAGTCATTTTTTAAAACGATCATATATGCGTAATTTATAAGTAATATATTCTTTAATATGTCAATAATCTAAACATTGCTCTGATACCAACTAAGGGCAGGATATCGGAGATAGAGTTGAGAAAGTATGTCTGTCAACAATTTACAGGGAATAAAAGCCACCACACCACAACACGGCTAAAGGCAAAGTTCCTAAACATGACTTGGGTGACGTTCCACTTAATCAAGCATTAACCCTAATCTAACTTAATCAATAAAATGGCATGAATTTTTTAAAGTCATATTAAATATATATTAACAAATAAATTATCACATATATAATCTCATAAGCTTACTGTTAATTTGGGGGTCTACCCAAAACTATAAGTCGGCAGGTTTATTCCTGTATAGCGTTTTTAGTTAAAATAAAATATTGTTCTGATTTATAAAACTATTCTAAAAAATAAGAACGATTATGACGATTACTGTTTTCAGTATGATAATCTAAAAGCTAAAGCAATGAAACATAATAATTAATAGAAGCAATAATTAAAACTTACAGAAGGGCTTTGCAGATCTTCAAACTTCAAACTTTATATATCAAATGTTTTACAAGAGAGAGAGAGAGTATTGAGAAAATACAAAGAAAAGTTCTGCCTCAACAATGGGTGAGGTCTCCCAATTTATACAAGTAAGAAGATAAGAAAGGATCTGGCGTGTCCCTTGTAGTGGAGTCGGTCTGCAATCCTTATCTTTTCTTCTTTAATTCTCAGCCGTAGGAAGTGGAATGGCATGAGACAAACAGTTGGTTGAATAGCGCATTATTGAGGACATCTGGTGTCTTCTTCTGATAATTGAGGGGCAGCTGGATATGCTTTATTGCTGGTGGAGACACTGTGGTTGTCTTTTTCTGATTATTGATGTTGTAGTAGAGAATAGCTTTATGCTTTTCCTTTTCCCTTTTTGTCCTGCTCCATATTTTTGGAAATCATGGAAGTGAGATAATCCCAAAAATCTCCCATAGTGGGTTCCGGTTCTTGACTTTCACCAGCTAAGACGCTGAATTCATTGTCATCCTGTTCAGATCCATCATTATCGCTAACAGTTTTCATGGAACTGTAATCCTAGACAAAGAATCGAATTGAGTTTTCATATAATCCATAGTCTTAACTAGTAATTCTGTTGCAGTTAGATTTGGAAATTTCTGTTTTAAATCGGTTTGAATCTTAGACAAAAGGATTAACCGGTGATGGTGCTGGAAGGCTTTGGGGAATGACACCAAGACAAGCCTGAGTGTGATTCTTTATGGTCTTCAGAAGTTCTAGTAGTGTGGTATTAGGACCTTTATCCCACCATTTGGTAAAAAATACCCTTTTAAGACGGGGAATTTTATTCTGATAGTTACATTGGAAATCCCATTTCCATATCCAAGGGATTCCAAAACGGATTATGAAATGGGCCAATAATTTAAGCATAGATAAGTCTTTATTTACTGGTATGTGAGCATAAGCAACCTTCCACTCTTTGAATGTTGTTTGAATTGATTCTGGTAAAGTTTCCATTGTAATACCTAATTTATCCCACCAAACGAAAAACCAGCTGAGAATTTCATTTTTAAGAACATCAGGATAGATACGGATAAACTAGGTGTGGTTATGGATGGGATTATGGTAATAGAATACCTGCGTAAAGGAATCAATATAATCCCAATAGCTATATCTGGTTTCTGTTGTATGACTAGATTCAACAATACGGGTAGTATGAGGATTAATACCCTAATTAGCAAGAGGCATGATGCTCTTGATGGTTGTTTTACTGTATTGAATTGGGCTAGTTGTTTTTGATGGATCATGAAGCGTATGCTTAATGTCCATGGATGCTGTTTCAATGATAATTTTCTCATAAACATAGCGATACTGGTTAAAACGAGGAGGAGACTGTTGAGTCGTTAAATAACGCATTTTGATCTCCCATGGATCTTTCATCCATTTCTCATCATTCTGGTCAATAAATAATACTGTTTCTTCCAATATTATTTGGAATGTACTGTTGTGGTAAAAGATGAACATCTTTTACTGTAGGCTGGCTAGAAGAAGCCGAAGAATTACTAGATTGAGTATTCAAGCTAGGAAATTCTGTATAGTAAAGGTTAGCTCTGCCTCGGCCTCACTGACAGCGGCCGCGGCCTCTACTGGTCATTCCTGCAAATATTCTCTGGTTAGAAAATCTGGTAAAAAATTCTGTTTTCCTTTGATATATTCAACATCAAAGTCAAATACGAATAAAGTAGTTTGCCAAGTAGCAAAAATCTGTTTAGATGCTAAATTTTGAACATCCTTTTTAAATATCTATTTTGCAGCTGAACAATCAACTCTAATTAAAAAGTGTTGATTTAAATGATCATCCTGAAATTTTAAAACACATTTAATAATTGAAAGACATTCTTTCTTTATTGTGGGATAGTTTAAAGAAGGTCATTTCCAAACTCCTGAAGTAAAACGAATATGATCTTTTTTACTGTTAGGATTAAATTATTTTAAAATACCACCATATCCTATATTAGAAGCATCAGTTTGAACAATCTTCTTCCATTCAGGATTTGGGTGAGATAGACAAGGTAACTGTTTGACCTTGCTTGTAATCTTTCTTACTGCAACAGTATGTTCAATAGTCCAAGGTAAAGGATTTTTTCGTAACCGAGTGTACAGAATAGAAGCATCATGTGAAAGATTAAAATAATAATCACGGATATAGTTTAGACTTCCCAAAAATCTTTGTAGTTGGTTTATATCTTTGATTTCATCTGGAAATTTAGATGCAAATTCAATACATCTATCAATTGGAATAATAGTTCCATTGGAAATATTAAGTCCAAGAAATCTGATTTTAGTTTGGAAAAGTTTTATCTTAGGGGCAGAAACTACCAAACCATTTTTGATTGAAACATATTATCTCTCTTCCTTATATCCCTAAGGAACTTTTGAACAGGCAGTTCCTTTACAGAATAATGATGAAATTTTATATTTATTGCATGTTGAAGATTTATATCATTTCTGGCAAAAATATAAATATGGTCATATAGGACTTGTCCAGGTTGCTTTCAAACCCTTGACTTTACTTAGAGATGGTAGGTGTCTTAACTGGAAAGCCTCTCTAATGGGCGCCATTGAAACCAATCTTGCTCATTGACCAGTATATTTCAATATCTACCCGAATTTAAGTGTTGCTTTAACTGATAATAATTTGTCCAAAGTGTTGCTTTAACAACTTTAACCCTTATATCCGAAAACAAAGCCAACAAGGACATACTGTCCTTGTAGACACTAATCTCTTTAGTAGTCAAGTGGCTATTCCCAGACTGATCCCTTGGTAAGAAATTACTTTCCCAAAGCAATGGCAAATTACTAATGGCGTTCCTACCAGACCTATAATTATACAAACCATTGAAGATGTTGTCCAAACCAGTAATGGAAATGTTTATTTAAAATTTCAAAGACCTTTTACCCGAAGTCGGTCTATTAGTAATATCTCTTATAATATTGATTTTCCTGAATCATCTAGACAATCTGTGTCTGATCCTTTAGAATCTGTTTATCAAGAGTCTAAAAATCCCAGTAATGAGTCTGTTAAAAATGAAGACTTGATAAAAGGAATACATATTTCTGAAAACCAAATACCTCATGGTATTTATGAAACAAATACTCCTCAAAACAGAAGATCGTATAGTCCAATTACTAGTGATATGAATTTTTAGTGTTAAATGGATTTTTCTCCTAATAGTAAAATTTGTCAATGTTTAAACCAGGAGTTTATGCAGGATAAATACCAGAATTTTAGAAATTGGTATTTTAAAAATCATGATAATAATAAGTTAGCAGAAATTAAAGCTAATTATTATGCTTATCTGAATAAAAAAACAGTGTATTTTATCATTCGCTAAATGGTATTATGATTTTGTTTTAAAATCAGAATTTTACACTAAGTCAACTGAATGTGTTAACTGGAATTCAAAAGGATTGGATTACCACAAGTGGTAGCATTATTCAATCTATTCATCCCCCTCCTAAGTCTTTTGAACTTAGCTCAGGAAATGAAAATTTAAAACCCTTAGTTATTAACCCATTTGTTGATATATCTAACATATCCCATCAACAAGAAGAGGTAAAAATAAAAGACATTTTGCCCTTGTCTAAATAGAATAATTATACTAATTTATTCCTTCAAACTGTAGGAAAACAGTTAACCAGGATAGAATAACAAATAAATCATATTAATGATAGTTGTCAAGTTGTTCCTCAAAAAATTGATCTTCAACCTGTAACCATTAAACCACCTTTAGAAGTTAATAATTTCAAAATGAAATCTTCTAAAGCTGATAATGAATTTATTGATAATCTTTTAAATAAAATGAAAGATTTAAATCTCACAACTGCATCCTCGTCTCAGGTTAATATGATGTCTGGGCAACCTTCCTCTTACACCAGTAATAATAATACTGATAATGGATGAAGAAAATTTCGATACTATATCCCCTATTCATATTTTTGAAATCCAAAATAATTTTCAGGAAATGCAAAATATTAATAAAACCACTTACAGTCAAAAGCCTATAAATAGGATGGCTTTATTTGGACCTAGTAGGTACTATTACCCCAGACCTACTCCCCAGGATATTATGTATGAAGAAGACTTTCTTCATTCTCAAAAATCTTACCATAGTAAAACCATTTATGAATGGAATATCGATGGTAAGACAGAATATCAAATTTATGAGACCATCCATCATATCCTGATGCATGCAACAGTCTGCAAACAGAATGATAATACAGACCATCAGATCTATCGTTTCTTAGTTAATGGTTTTACCGACATTCTTAAAGGATGGTGAGATAATGTGCTTTCTGACAACCAAAGAACTGAAGTTCTTCAATCCTATAAGATTGTTACCGACCCCATTACTAAAACTGAAATAAAAAGAGAAGATGCTTGCTACACCTTAGTTCATGCTATCATTCATCATTTTGTTGGACCAGGACACATGAATACTGATAGGAGTCGAAAACTCTTACAGAATCTCCGTTGCCCATCCTTAACCCATTTTAGATGGTATAAGGATGTCTTTTTAATAAAAGTCATGCAAAGATCAGATGCCAACAGTGAACATTGGAAAGCCAAATTTATTGACGGACTTCCTACTTTTTTTGCTGAAAAAGTCCGTAAAAAATTAAGAGATAAACATGACTGTATGAGTATTCCTTATGACCAGTATTCTTATGGCCATTTTATTTCAATAATTATTGAAGAGGGATTATCACTATGCAATGATATGAAGCTTCAACAATTAATGAAAAACAGAATCTTACTAAAAGACATGAGATAGGAGAATTTTGCGATCAATTCTCTTTTGATACAAAATTACAGTATCCCCAAAAGTCTAAGAAACAGCAAAACCCTAAAACATCTGGATCTTACCGAAGACGTTCTTCTAAGAAATCCTCTGAAAACAAAACCCCTGAAAAATCTTCTAAAAAAAGAAAGAGCAGTAGTAAAAAAGATAAATCTAAAATTCAATGTTATAAATGTGGTAAAACAGGACACTTTGCTAATAAATGCAAATCAAAATTAAAACAGAAACTTAATGAAATGTCCCTTGATGAGGACATTCAACAAAAAATTCTTAATTGTTTGTCTAATAGCAGTTCAAAATCAAGTTCAGGTGATGATTTAGCTGAAATCTATTCTAAATCTAGTAATGATTATGGAAATGAACAATGTCAAACCTATACAATCAATAACTATAATACTACTACTGAAATTGGAAAGCTATCGTGGAGATGAATGGTCTAGATATTGGAAGACCTGGTATTAATGTCTTAACAGACACCCATAAATCTCTCCTCGACTTAGCTGATCAAATTAAAGATCCTGAAATAAAATTAAAATTTTTAGAAATCTGTTATAGAAATCAAAAAACAGAAGATACTCTTCCCATTGATCAGTATAGTATGAGAGAAGTTATGAAATGTATGCAAAATATTTCTACTACAGAAAAGCCTACTACTATTCAGGATCTTAAAGGATAAATAAACATTTTAAAATCTGAAATTAAACAATTACAAAATACTAATGTTATTATTTTTCAAGATTTAAATAATATTAAACAACAGTTAAAACATAAAGAAGATAATAATACAGATTCTTCCAAAGCTGAATCTTCTGATAAGCCAGAATCTTCTGAACAATATTTGATGCTAATGAATCAAGTAGTCTTCCAGAAATGGTATATTAGAATTACTTTTATTATCAAACCGGATTTTATTATAAAAGATGTCATTGCTCTAGTTGATAGTGGTGCTGACATGAACTGTATACAGGAAGGATTAATTCCTACCAAATATTTTCAGAAAACCACTCAATCTTTAACTAGTGCAAGTGGTAATACTATGAATATTAAATATAAAATTCCTGAAGCTTTAATCTGTAACCAAGGTTTATGTCTACCTACTTCTTTTGTTCTTAATCGAAATATGAATCAAAGTATCATCCTAGGCACCCCTTTCCTGTGTCTTTTAATGCCCATTTCAAAAATTGATACTTTGGGAATTCATACTACGCTTAGCAACAGACATTATTTTTGAATTTATTACAGAACCTTATACTAAAGAATTAAATCAAGTTAAGCACATGATTTATTCTAAAGAAAAGCAAATCAATTTTATTCAAAAAGAAATAAAATTTCTTACTACAGAACAAAGAATTTTACAACCTTCTTTAAATGAAAAAATAAAATTAATCCACAAAAATCTTCAAACTGAAATCTGTAGTGATGTTCCAAATGCTTTCTGGAATAGGAAGAAACATATTATCTCTCTTCCTTATATCCCTAATTTTAATCAAAAAAATATTCCTACTAAGTCTCGATCCAGTCAGATGAAGAAGGAATATTTACTCCTTTGCAAAACTGAAATTGAGTCTCTTCAATAGAAAATTTTAATAAAACCTAGTACTTCCCCTTGGAGTTGTACAGCCTTCTATGTTAATAAAAATTCAGAAATTGACCAGGAACTCCTCGTCTTGTTATCAATTTTAAACCACTTAATGAAGTCCTTCAATGATTAGATATCCAATTCCGAATAAGAAGGACCTTCTTGATAAACTTCATGATGCCACTATTTTCTCTAAATTTGATATGAAATCAAGATTTTGTCAAATTCAAATTAGAGAACAGGATATTATAAAACTACTTTTACAGTACCTTTTGGTCACTATGAATGGAATGTTCTTCCATTTGGAGTAAAAAATGGACCTTCAGAATTCTAACACATCATGAATGATATTTTTAATCCTTTTACTGAATTTATTATTTGCTATATTGATGATGTCTTAATTTTCTCTTCATCCATTGAACATCACATTAAACATTTAAATATTTTTAAAAATGTTATCATCAAAAATGGTTTGATAGTTTATGCCCCTAAGATGAAACTTTTCCAAACTAAAATCAGATTTCTTGGACATAATATTTCCAATGGAACTATTATTCCAATTGATAGACGTATTGAATTTGCATCTAAATTTCCAGATGATATGAGAGATACCAACCAACTGCAAAGATTTTTAGGAAGTCTAAACTTATATCCGTGATTATTATCCGAATATTTCACAGGATGCTTATATTTTGTACACTCGGTTACGAAAAAATCCTTTACCTTGGACTATTGAACATACTGTTGTAGTAAGAAAGATTAAAAACAAGGTCAAACAGTTACCTTGTCTATCTCCCCCAAATCCTGAATGGAAGAAGATTGTTCAAACTGATGTTTCTAATACAAGATATGGTGGTATTTTAAAACAATTTAATCCTAATAGTAAAAAAGAAGATCTTATTCGTTTTACTTCAGGAGTTTGGAAAGGACCTTCTTTAAACTATCCCACAATAAAGAAAGAATGTGTTTCAATTGTTAAATGTGTTTTAAAATTTCAGTATGATCTTTTAAATCAACACTTTTTAATTAGAGTTGATTGTTCAGCTAGAAAACATATATTTAAAAAGGTTGTTCAAAAATTATCATCTAAATAGATTTTGGCTACTTGGCAAAGTACTTTATCCGTATTTGACTTTGATATTGAATATATCAAAGGAAAACAGAATTCTTTACCAGATTTTCTAACCAGAGAATATTTGCAGGAATGATTAGTAGAGGTCGTGGCCGCGGTCGGCGAGGCCGAGGCAGAGCTAACCTTTACTATACATAATTTCCTAGCTTGAATACTCAATCTAGTAATTCTTCGGCTTCTTCTAGCCAGCCTACAGTAAAAGATGTTCTTCTTTTACCAGAACAGTACATTCCAAACAAATATTTGGAAGAAACAGTATTATTTATTGACCAGAATGATGAGAAATAGATGAAAGATCCATGGGAGATCAAAAGGAGTTATTTAACGACTCAACAGTCTCCCCCTCATTTTAACCAGTATCGCTATGTTTATAAGCAAATTATCATTGAAACAGCATCCATGGACATTAAGCATACGCTTCATGATCCATCAAAAATGACTAGCCCAATTCAATACAGTAAAACAACCATCAAGGGCATCATGCCTGTTGCTAATTGGGGTATTAATCCTCATACTACCCGTAATGTTGAATCTAGTCATACAACAGAAACCAGATACAGCTATTGGGATTATATTGATTCCTTTACGCAGGTATTCTATTACCAGAATCCCATCCATAACCACACATGGTTTATCCGTATCTGTCCTGATGTTCTTAAAAACGAAATTCCCAACTGGTTTTTTGTTTGGTGGGATAAATTCGGTATTACAATGGAAACTTTACCAGAATCAATTTAAACAGCATTCAAAGAGTGGCAGATTGCTTATGCTCACATACCAGTAAATAGAGACTTATCTATGCTTAAATTATTGGTCCATTTCATAATCCGTTTTGGAATCCCTTGGATAAGGAAATGGGATTTCCAATGTGACTATCAAAATAAAATTCCCCGTCTTAAAAGGGTATTTTTTTACCAAATGGTGGGATAAAGGACTTAATCCAACACTACCAGAACTTCTAAAGACCATAAAGAATCACACTCAGGCTTATCTTGATGTCATTCCCCAAAGCCTTCCAGCACCATCATCGGTTAATCCTTTTTGTCAAGATTCAAACCGATTTAAAACAGAAATTTCCAAATCTAACTGAAACAGAATTACTAGTTAAGACTATGGATTATATGAAAACTCAATTCTTACAATCCTTTGTCCAGGTTGACAGTTCCATGAAAACTGTTAGCGATAATAATGGATCTGAACAGGATGATAGTGAATTCAGCGTCTTAGCTGGAGAAAGTCAAGAACCGGAACCCACTATGGGAGATTTTTGAGATTCTCTCACTTCCATGATTTTCGAAAAGATGGAGTAGGACAAAAAGGGAAAAGGAACAACATAAAGCTATTCTCCACTACAAGATCAATGATCAGAAAAAGACAACCACAGTGTCTCCACCAGCAATAAAGCATATCCAGCTGCCTCTCAATTATCAGAAGAAGACACTAGTTATCTTCAATAATGCGCCATTCAACCAACTGTTTGTCTCATGCCATTCCATTTCCTACGACTGAGAATTAAAGAAGAAAAGATAAGGATTGCAGACCGACTCCACTACCAAGGACACGTCAGATCCTTTCTTATCTTCTTACTTGTATAAATTGGGAGACCTCACCCATTGTTGAGGCAGAACTTTTCTTTGTATTTTCTCAATACTCTCTCTCTCTCTTGTAAAATATTTGATATATAAAGTTTGAAGTTTGAAGATCTGCAAAGCTCTTCTGTAAGTTTTAATTATTGCTTCTATTAATTATTATGTTTCCTTGCTTGAGCTTTTAGATTATCATACTGAAAATAGTAATCATTATAAAACCGCATATCAAACTGCAACAGACAATCATAATCGTTCTTATTTTTAGAACAGTTTTATAAATTAGAACAATATATTGTTTTATCTAAAAACGCTATACAGGAAGAAACCTGTTGGCTTATAGTTTTGGGTAGACCCCCAAATCAACAATAAGCTTATGAGATCATATATGTGATAATTTATTTGTTAATATATATTTAATATGCCTTTAAAAAATTCATGCCATTTTATTGATTAAGTCAGATTAGGGTTAATGCTTGATTAAGTGGAACGTCACCCAAGTCGCGTTTAGGAACTTTGCCTTTAGCCGTGTTGTGACGTGGTGTCTTTTATTCCCCGTAAATCGTTAACATACGTGCTTTCTCAACTCTATCTCCAATCCTCCCCTTAGTTGGTATCAGAGCCATGTTTAGTTTATTGACATATTAAAGAATATATTACTTATAAATTACGCATATATGATCGTTTTAAAAAATGACTGATTTTTCAACCTCTCTTTCAACCGTAGCTAATGCCTCAGCTTCTACCTTGGAAGCAACTGAACTTATTTCCTATCAGGATGTCAAGGAAGCCCTAGACTATTCCTAAAGTCAAACCAAACACAATTTATAAAATTGGAACCTTTGATTTCATCAGTAAAAGAATAAACAAAATCTTACTAAAAGACATGAGATATGAGAATTTTACGATCAATTCTCTTATGATACAAAATTACAGTATCCCAAAAGGCTAAGAAACAGCAAAACTCTAAACCATCTGGATCTTACCGAAGACGTTTTCTAAGAAATCCACTAAAACAAAACCCCTGAAAAATCTTCTAAGAAAAGAAAGAGCAGTAGTAAAAAAGATAAATCTAAAATTCAATGTTATAAATGTGGTAAAACATGACACTTTGCTAATAAATGCAAATCAAAATTAATACAAAAACTTAAAGAAATGTCCCTTGATGAGGACATTCAACAGCAAATTCTTAATTAGTTATCTAATAGCAGTTCAGAATCAAGTTCAGATGATGATTTAGCTTAAACCTATTTTGAATCTAGTAATGATTCTGGAAATGAACAATGTCAAACTTGTACAATCAAAACTATAAATACTACTACTGAAACTGACTATTAGAAAGCTATCGTCGAGATGAATGGTCTAGATATTGGAAGACCCAGTATTAATGTCTTAACAGACACCCAGAAATCTCTCCTCGACTTAGCTGATCAAATTGAAGATCCCGAAATAAAATTAAATTTTTTAGAAATCTGTTATAGAAATCAAAAAACAGAAGATACTCTTCCCATCGATGAGTGTAGTATGAGAGAAGTTATGAAATGTATGCAATACATTTCTACTACTGAAAAGCCTACTACTATTTAGGATCTTAAAGGAGAAATAAACAATTTAAAATATGAAATTAAATAATTACAAATACTAATGTTATTATTTTTCAAGATTTAAATAATATTAAACAACAGTTAAAACATAAACAAGATAATAATACAGAATCTTCCAAAGCTGAATCTTCTGATAAGCCAGAATCTTCTAAATAATATTTGATGCTAATTAATCAAGTAGTCTTCCAAAAATGGTATATTAGAATTACTTTTATTATCAAACCGAATTTTATTATAAAAGATGTCATTGCCCTAGGTTATAGTTGTGCTGACATGAACTGTATACAGGAAGGATTAATTCCTACCAAATATTTTCAGAAAACCACTCAATCTTTAACTAGTGCCAGTGGAAACACTATGAATATTAAATATAAAATTCCTGAAGCCTTAATCTGTATCCTAGGTTTATGTCTACCTACTTCTTTTGTTCTTATCCGAAATATGAATCAAAGTATCATCCTAGGAACCCCTTTCCTGTGTCTCTTAATGCCCATTTCAAAAATTGATACTTTGGGAATTCATACTACTCTTAAAAACAGACATATTATTTTTGAATTTATTACAGAACCTTATACTAAAGAATTAAATCAAGTTAAGCACGTGATTTATTCTAAAGAAAAGCAAATCAATTTTATTCAAAAAGAAATAAAATTTCTTACTACAGAACAAAGAATTTTACAACCTTCTTTACAGGAAAAAATAAAATTAATCCACAAAACTCTTCAAACTAAAATCTGTAGTGATGTTCCAAATGCTTTCTGGAATAGGAAGAAACATATTATCTCTCTTCCTTATATTCCTAATTTTAATGAAAAAAATATTCCTACTAAGTCTCGACCCAGTCAGATGAAGAAGGAATATTTACTCCTTTGCAAAACTGAAATTGAGGTCTCTTAACAGAAAAATTTAATAAAGCCTAGTACCTCCCCCTAGAGTTGTACAACCTTCTATGTTAATAAAAATTCAGAAATTGAGCGAGGAACTCCTCGTCTTGTTATCAATTATAAACCACTTAATGAAGCCCTTCAATGGTTATAAAACTGCTTTTATAGTACCTTTTGGTCACTATGAATGGAATGTTCTTCCATTTGGAGTAGAAAATGGACCTTCAGAATTCCAACACATCATGAATGATATTTTTAATCCTTTTACTGAATTTATTATTTGCTATATTGATGATGTCTTAATTTTTTCTTCATCCATTGAACATCACATTAAACATTTAAATATTTTTAAAAATGTTATCATCAAAAATGGTTTGGTAGTTTCTGCCCCTAAGATGAAACTTTTTCAAACTAAAATTAAATTTCTTGGACATAATATTTCCAATGGAACTATTATTCCAATTGATAGATGTATTGAATTTGCATCTAAATTTCCAGATGAAATCAAAGATATCAACCAACTGCAAAGATTTTTGGGAAGTCTAAACTATATCCATGATTATTATCCGAATCTTTCACAGGATGTTTCTATTCTGTACACTCGGTTACGAAAAAAAAATCCTTTCCCTTGGACTATTGAACATACTGCTGCAATAAGAAAGGTTAAAAGAAAGGTCAAGCAGTTACCTTGTCTATCCTCTCCCAAATCCTGAATGGAAGAAGATTGTTTCAAACTGATGTTTCTAATACAGGATATGATGGTAATTTAAAACAATTTAATCCTAACAGTAAAAAAGAAGATCTTATTCGTTTTACTTCAGGAGTTTGGAAAGGACCTTCTTAAACTATCCAACAATAAAGAAAGAATGTCTTTCAATTGTTAAATGTGTTTTAAAATTTCAGGATGATCTTTTAAATCAACACTATTTAATTAGAGTTGATTGTTCAACTGCAAAACAAATATTTAAAAAGGATGTTCAAAATTTAGCATCTAAACAGATTTTTGCTACTTGGCAAAGTACTTATCCGTATTTGACTTGATATTGAATATATCAAAGGAAAACAGAATTCTTTACCAGATTTTCTAACCAGAGAATATTTGCAAGAATGACCAATAGAGGCTGTGGCCGCGGTCAGCGAGGCAGAGGCAGAGCTAACCTTTACTATACATAATTTCCTAGCTGAATACTCAATCCAGTAATTCTTCGGCTTCTTCTAGCCAGTCTACAGTAAAAGATGTTCTTCTTTTACCAGAACAGTACATTCCAAGCAAATATTTGGAAGAAACAGTATTATTTATTGACCAGAATGATGAGAAATAGATGAAAGATCCATGAGAGATCAAAAGGCGTTATTTAACGACTCAACAGTCTCCTCCTCGTTTTAACCAGTATCGCTATGTTTATGAGCAAATTATCATTGAAATAACATACATGGACATTAAGCATACGCTTCATGATCCATCAAAAATGACTAGCCCAATTCAATACAGGAAAACAACCATCAATAACGTCATGCCTCTTGCTAATTGGGGTATTAATCTTCATACTACCCGTACTGTTGAATCTAGTCATACAACAGAAACCAGATACATCTATTGGGATTATATTGATTCCTTTACGTAGGTATTCTATTACTAGAATCCCATTCATAAACACACCTGATTTATCCGTATCTGTCCTGATGTTCTTAAAAACGAAATTCCCAACTGGTTTTTAGTTTGGTGGGATAAATTCGGTATTACAATGTAAACTTTACCAGAATCAATTCAAGCTACATTCAAAGAGTGGCAGGTTGCTTACGCTCACATACCAGTAAATAGAGACTTATCTGCCAATAATTTAAGCATAGATAAGTCTCTATTTACTGGTATGTGCGCATAAGCAACCTGCCACTCTTTGAATGCTGTTAGAATTGATCCTGGTAAAGTTTCCATTGTAATACCGAATTTATCCCACCAAACGAAAAACCAGTTCAGAATTTTGTTTTTAAGAACATCAGGACAGATACGTATAAATCAGGTGTGGTTATGGATGGGATTCTGGTAATAGAATACCTGCGTAAAGGAATCAATATAATCCCAATAGTTGTATCTGGTTTCTGTTGTATGACTAGATTCAACAGTACGGGTAGTATGAAGATTAATACCCCAATTAGCAAGAGGCATGACGTTATTGATGGTTGTTTTCCTGTATTGAATTGGGCTAGTCATTTTTGATGGATCATGAAGCGTATGCTTAATGTCCATGTATGTTATTTCAATGATAATTTGCTCATAAACATAGCGATACTGGTTAAAACGAGGAGGAGACTGTTGAGTCGTTAAATAACGCCTTTTGATCTCTCATGGATCTTTCATCTATTTCTCATCATTCTGGTCAATAAATAATATTGTTTCTTCCAAATATTTGCTTGGAATGTACTGTTCTGGTAAAAGAAGAACATCTTTTACTGTAGGCTGGCTAGAAGAAGCCGAAGAATTACTGGATTGAGTATTCAAGCAAGGAATTCTATATAGTAAAGGTTAGCTCTGCCTCGGCCTCGCTGACCGTGGCCACGGCCTCTACTGGTCAATCCTGCAAATATTCTCTGGTTAAAAAATCTGGTAAAGACTTCTGTTTTCCTTTGATATATTCAATATCAAAGTCAAATACGGATAAAGTACTTTGCCAAGTAGCCAAAATCTGTTTAGATGATAATTTTTGAACATCCTTTTTAAATATCTATTTTGCAGCTGAACAATCAACTCTAATTAAAAAGTGTTGATTTAAAAGACCATCCTAAAATTTTAAAACACATTTAACAATTGAAAGACATTCTTTCTTTATTGTGGGATAGTTTAAAGAAGATCCTTTCCAAACTCCTGAAGTAAAACGAATAAGATCTTCTTTTTTACTGTTAGGATTAAATTGTTTTAAAATACCACCATATCCTGTATTAGAAGCATCAGTTTGAACAATCTTCTTCCATTCAGGATTTGGGAGAGATAGACAAGGTAACTGTTTGACCTTGCTTTTAATCTTTCTTACTACAGCAGTATGTTCAATAGTATCAACAAATTCATATTCAGCTTTAGAGGATTGAAATATCAAAGGAAAACATAATTCTTTACCAGATTTTCTAGCCAGAGAATATTTGCAGGAATGACCATTAGAGGTCGTGGCCGCGGTCAGGGAGGTCGAGGCAGAGCTAACCTTTACTATACAGAATTTCCTAGCTTGAATACTCAATCCAGTAATTCTTCGGCTTCTTCTAGCCAGCCTGCAGTAAAAGATGTTCTTCTTTTACCAGAATAGTACATTCCAAACAAATATGTGGAAGAAACAGTATTTTTTATTGGCTACTAAACAATCTAATCACATTGTTTTTACCAACTTCTTTCTCTTCTATAACTTGATTGAAATTATTTCATTAATAAAAGTCGTTCTGACTTAACTATCTTCCATTACGGCTTATTAACGTTCTTACGTCACTAAACCAATACTCAACCATCATTGGTTAAGTACCAATGTTGAATATGATTTACTTCCTCACACTTTATGCTCTTCGTTTAATTACTATTAAACATCGTTTAGTTCCTAAAGTCATCACTATAAATGTGATTTAAGATTGGTCTTATCATGTATACTATGTATATACATGTCCCATAATTGTCTTGCAACAATTTGAGATTAAAACTAGCTTGGTCAACATTTCTCCATTACCGGCGCTGCGACGCCATCATTAAGCCCAGCATTGGCGCTGCGACGCCAACTAACAGTAGGCTATCCCTTGTCACGGCGCTGCGACGCGAGACTTCTTATATATAAGAGGCGCTGCGACGCCAACTAACAGTGGCTAATTCCCTAGCCCGGCACTGCGGCGTGGAAATTTAAGCTTTGGGTGGCATTGCGGCGCCTACACCGAGCCCTTGAAAATTTTTTATATTTTCCTATTCAATTCTTCTCGGACTCGTAACTTAGTCGTTATAAGTCGAATTTAGCTCGTTCAAAAGCCGTTTTCTCACACATTCCATGTACTTCGATTTCATCTGGATAAAAGTAGTTTTTTTTAAAATTCGTTAATAATGAATTCGCTATTTAACATTCTATTACGCGTTCGTTTAATGCTCGTGAACGTTCATAGCCCGTTTCTTCGTTTTAATTTAGAATTTGACCATTCTTGAGTCCACGACTCTTAAATACGATGTTTTACGTTACGCCATCGAAAACTAGGGTTTTTGATTTAAACGACGAGTTTTGACTACTAATCCAGAAATTCTACGATTTCAACGTTTAACGCCTAATTTCGTAAATTTCGCCATAACTTCGTTACTCGTGTTTTATACGCCAAATCAAATGAAACCAATCCATTTATTCATTATCTATAACCTAACCAAGAAATATGCACATACCTTATAAACAATGTTTTCAATTTGTCCATCAATAACCAAATCAACGATTAATGGTTTTCACGCGATTAAACTTATTTAAACACTTATGATTCCTACTTATACATGGCTTATCAATATTTTAATTCACTAATAGCCATCCTTATTACTCCGGAAGAGACATGCTCCACCAATTCATACTTCTCTACGAAACATAAATAGAAAAGGATCGAAGACTAGGATTTTACGAATTATATATTACATTAACGTTCTTCACATTCTTGACTAAAGCTTGAATATTTTGCTTTGAATGCTCTTGATTACTTGTTACTCTTTTTCTCTCTCTCAAAATATATTGGTCAAGTTTGGTAAAACAACAAATGAACCAACTTATGCTTCCTTTTATAGAAATTCCAAATATAGGGCAATTTGGTCAATTCCCACCTCCTTACTATTCATTACTTTGCAACCAAGTAAAGTACTTAGCCACCAAGTGGCCGGCCCACATATCTTTTGGGTCCCACATGGGTTGCCCCCCATGGGTTTTACCCATGTGGTGATCCATCGGGATAATCCGCGGTTCGATTTCTTGGATCGGGCTTAGGGTAATCATATTGGGCCTATTTTGGGCTTGATTTACATAACCTTGGTTTGACATAATCCAAGTCCAATTAGAATTGACAAAATTCAATTACTAAAAGTCCATTAAAACTAATAGCATTCTACTTGTATAACTCTCGTATTCTCTACGATAGTATGCGTACGATATTCGTTATATGTCACAATAATCTTCATACTATAATCATATAATAACTAGTATCATACTCGTATTTCTCACGTATAACCCTAATCATTATACGTAATCATTCCATTCTCGAAACTCACTTTCCTAACCCTTAGGTTTTAAGCCCGCAAACAAAACTCACTTTT
>JAINUV010001034.1:0-102997 GCA_020205505.1 Panax japonicus
TTTACTCTAAGTATCACTCTGATTATTATACCTAATTCTAGTTTATTGCATTATCCCTGTTTATTAATCAAGAACACTCAAGTAGAACTAGCCATCTCTCGATGCACTAATACCGTATTAACATAAATCCAAAAATTAGATAGAATTAAGCCAAACACCTTAATTAACTAATTCACTATATCTCTGTGTGAATTACAATCAAAGAAGGTTTAAGTTCAAGTTCCCTATCCGATTACATGCGATGCTAGGCATATTACTACCCTAACATTCATCAAGATTCCATACAATCATAAAATTCAAGAACACATGCTATAATGATTAGGTCTAGACTCATATTTCCTCTCTCAAATCAATACAAGTCCACATAGAATTTGTGATCAAGCAATTCATAGATTCAAGCACAAATCAATATATATAAACTGAAAGATAGATTATTAAACTGAAATTCAAAAGCTACATAATCATCGTTCAACCCAAAGATCTGTCATAAGCCTAACAAGTAAATTAGTTCAACATAATTGAAATAAAAACTGAATTCATCAAAGTAAACATCATCCCAATTACAATTATTGAACTAAAGAAAAAGAATGAATCCATAACAACCTTTCTCTTTAGCTTCAATATGCAATTATCGTGAATTCTCCATTAAATCGGTCCTTCAATGCTCTTGCTCAAAAAATTGTCTTCAAAGATGTTAATTGATTGTATGATGCTTCTCCCTTATTTTTGTTGTTTATTATTAGCCTAAGACACATATTATGACTTTATTTGATGCCAATCACAGTTCCAGACCAATCAAACCTCTCCCATTCACACTTCTGCAATAGTTTAAAAGAAACAGGAGTACGAGCTTTCCCGTACCCCCGCCCTGGCGGGGGTTTTGCCTTCGTAATGTCTGCCTCGGCGGGCTAGGTTTCTATTAATGGACTAAGCACCCCCTCCCCGGTGGGGGTTTTATGTGTAAAATGTCCGCCCCAACGGGCATTCATTCTGATTTTGTCCAATTTAAGCTAATTTTCTTGCCAAGTTTATGATTCCACCTTTTAAGCCCAAATGCTATGCCACCACACCTAAACATAAAACAACAACATGTCATTTTGATTTCAAATTTTTGAAACTACGTACAGACTATAAATGATGATCAGTTGACAGACTATGAACATTGTTTTATATTTTTGAAAAGGTTTAAACAGAACTTCATCTGTAAACCGTCATTACTTACGGGCACGGGGGGTGATCAGCCCGTTATGCCCTGTATTGATCAATACTACATTGCTAGAACGATATTATCGTTCATCCTTTGTCCGCCTTAGCGCATAAATTTTTTCCATAATTGGGATGTTCATGATAGTCTTGAATCCATACCAAAACAATTCCGTTGGATAAGTTTTTATCTTGTTCAACAACAACTTTAAATTTATGTCTAGCTGGATCAAATAGCTTAGACAACTTTTATTTCAATGCATACATATTAGGCAACTATAAGTATGTATCAACATGTGATAAAACATAATGATTATCCAAGTGGGGACACTTGTATAACCATGTTATAGAAATTAACGAACAGAATAAATAACTTGATCAATATTAACAGGATAAAGGAAATTGTACAACAATTATTATTTAATAGCTTACTTATACAGAATCATTGCATATGTATATACAAAGGTTGAAATATTTGAACAGTTCGGATATTATCTTACGCATGTCCTTAGCATAAAGTAAATTCAAAGGGTTAGATACTTGCCTTGTTTGCTGCTTACACAACTTAGATATATCTTTTCTATCAAGTCCTATCATTAAATAGATCATTGTCTGATTAGAATAATATATCATATCATATAATACTGCTTATTGCAGTCAGCACATTCCTAATCACATTGTCACATAACTTTAACACCATTGAATCACAAATAATTCACTTATCAAGTCAATCTATCTAAGTACAGATCAATTTCTGAAATATATCGGTCTACCGACAACTTTATCGGGTAATTATCTAGTCTATGACTCTATACAGTAATACAATATCCACTTAGATATCTTAAACAACCGTTATAACATTTTTCATGATCTTATAATAATTATAAAATAATTATTACCATTTACCATAATTTTTGAAATATCAGAATCGTTGTTAAATGATTTAAATATCATACAATTCTATTATCATTAATATTTAATTAATAATAAACTATTAATGAAATCATTGCCAAAATATTAAAGTCATTAATAATAACTTAAAATAGTTTTAAAACATTTATATTACCCTTAAATGAATTTTAAAACATTTAAAATCATCATTAAATAATTACCATTAATATTTAAATATTAATTTATCGTTATCCAAATATTAAAAGTTATTAATTACAACTTAAAATATCTTTAATTCATTTATATACTTTTTAAATTATTTTTAAATAAATAAAACCATTTTTAAACTATTTATTTAATATAATTATTAAATAAATTTAATATCATTAATCATTAAATAAATATCATTAATATTAAATTATTAATGAAATTATCCTTTAAATATTAAAAGTTATAGTTTATAACTTAAAATATCTTTAAATACTTTATTTTCATTTAAAATGATTATTATAATATTAAAATCATTTTTAAACTAAATTATTTAATATAATTATTAAATAACTTTAATATCATTTATAATAATTAATTACTGAAATTTACCTTTAAATATTAAAAGTTATATTTTATAACATAAAATATTTTTAAATACCTTATTCTTATTTAAAATGATTTTTAATTTAGTAAAATCATTTTTAATTCATTAATTTAATTCATTTAATAAATAACTTAATTATCATTAATATTAATTTATTAATGAAAATTATCACATAATATTAAAAGTTATCAAAAACAACTTAAATTATTTTCTTATACCATAATATAATTTTAAATGATTTTTCAAATATTAAAATCATTTTTAAATAATTTATTAAATATTATAATTAAATAAATTAAATACTTTTAATATTCCAAAAATATTAAATATTTATGAAATATATTTAAAATAATTAAAAACTAATTTTCAGAATTTAAAATAATTTTTAATAATTTATTTTGTATTTTTAATAATTAAAAACTATTTTTTTTGATTTATTTAATAATTTCCGAAAATTTAATAAATATCTGCCGCTAAAGACCACCTATAGCGACAGAACCGTCGCTATAGGTGTTCTTGGTGTTCTTCATACAAACCCAGAAAACGTGACAGTGAACAGACTTGCTAGTTTTACCGAATGTAGTTTCGTGTGTGATGTGTTTCTGGGATTGGTTTTTGTCAGATCATGTAGAGAAAATGTAATACTACAAGATCCAGCAACAAATATGCTTATAACATGTATATCCAACGAGATCTGAGCCCTTAAAGTGGCTGTCAGACCTGTTCTTCATTTTCTGGGTTACCCAGAAATGAAGAACAGTTCGTCCATCCTCTTTTGGGCTTCCACAACTTGCAATTCATGAAACATTTTAATGATTTCAAAGCTGCAGTGTATAAACAACATGCAAAACTATAGATCCATCGCAAAACATCACTAAAACAACAATAGAATAGCCATATTCGACTCGGTCAAACCATGTCAGACAACATGTTCAAATATTTTCTGGGTTGCCCAGAAAATAGCTTTTCATGTTCGTTCGGCCTGGTTTGACCATATATTACTAATTTCCAGCTTGATTAAAAGGAGATTTTAATGCATAAAAATGTAGTCCATATACAAGACTACAACATAGATCCAACAAATCAACAAAATAATTAACAACAAGCAAGATCTGAGCCGTTGAACTTCCTGTCAGACGAATATGGGCAAGTTCTTGATTGCCCAGAAAGTTCCGGTCAATGCCGGTCAACGTGGTTTGACCACTAATAACTTTCTACTGGCTTAAGGTTTGACTTTTATTACAATTTCAGATTAAAGATCTTCCAGCATACTACCAGATCAAAGCTTAAAAACACAAAAACACATAACAGGACGAGATCTATGGGACCTGACATTTGGTTGTCAGACCATATTTCTCACTTTTACAGATTTTACAAATCTTCAAATCCGAGACTCTAGATGTTATGAATCTAACATCTAACAACCCAAATCATCATTAGACACTATAACAAAAATGTTTAACAAAAAAAACTAACATCTAACAACAGAATTTTGGGCAGAATCTAAGCTAGGGTTTATACCTCCTTATGAACAATCTTTGATTCTGTGCTTCTGATTTGGTTGAGATGTTCGTGGGGCTTGGTTATGGAACTGTAATACCTTATAATTTCGTTGGTTTTGAGGGAGAGAAATAAGTTGAGTGTTGAGAGAAAAATGAGCTTGCAAATGATTTTTTTCTCTCTCTCCAATGCTATAAATACAAGGCTAGATATATGTAATGCTGATATAGAGACTGATGTGCTGGTGTTTTAAGTCAAGATAGTTGTTACATTAGGTCACCAACCCACCCTATTGTCAAAACATACATATTAGACTTCAATAATGCATAGAGGGGCAATTTGGTCATTTGAATTTCCCATTTAATGGCAAAAATAGAAATTGACAAACCCTTAGGATTTAGCCCTTAGGGTTTAACCCTTAGGGTTTAACCCTAAGGTTTAGTACATAGCATTTGTAGGATTTAGCAATTAGGGTTTGTGCCAAAAATAAAATAAATAAAATTATTTTAGTTTCTAAAATTTAAAAATTAAGATTGTTAATTAGATTAGGTTTACTAATTACGTTATACATGAATGTTAGGGTTTAGTACCCCTAATCATAATTACCCTTGCCAATTTGGCAATTAGTGATTATAATTTTTAATAATTAGGGCTACTAAAATATAGAATTAGAGTTTCTATTAATTAAATTAGGGCTCTTGATATAAATTAAATTCTTTATTTATATATGGACATTAGGGTATTATAACGTAATTAACTTTACCACTTCAATAATTAGTGCTTAAAATTAACAATTAGTGTTCAAAGAAATATCGATTAGGGTTTCGATTTCACAATTAGGGTTTCGCGACAAAATTAGGGTTTCGACAAAGTTAGGGTTTTTTCCTAATTAGCGTTCCATGAAGTAATACGTAAACATACATCATATAACACAGATATTTAATAATCTTAAATTTCCCATTTAAATTGATAAATAGGGTTAAATTAATTAATGTTAGGGTTTGGTCAATATACCATAATTGACCATTCATCAATAGTATAATTTTTACAGTACATATTTATTGCACTGAAAAATCAAAATATCATAATATTATAATATTATTATCATTCCTTGATCAAAACCCAAAATTAGGGTTTGGATTCCATATCTGATTTTATCTGCCATAATTAACCTTATAATTAAGTAAAAATAATTTACTTAATAACTTGAACAAAATTCTTATAATAAAATAATTATTATAATTATTCAAAATCATTTCATGTATTATTTGAATAATATAAACATATAATTTCATGGAAAAATAATTAATAAACCATTTCTAATATAGAATTAATTACTATAAGAATATCATTTATAATAACCAATATTTCTAAAATAAATTTATTTACAATTATTAATGTAATAAATAAATTTTATTTATCAGACATACAATTATAATTACACATTACCTTGGCACATATCATTCATATTTATTTTAATAATAATAAAAAAATTATACGTAAAATTTATGATTTATTTATATAGAAAATATCGGGTTGTCACAATGTCACCAGATGCACACTCTGCTCTAAATACTCTGCAGAATGCGGGGTCACAGTAGCAGTCATACTGGAAGAATCAACAAAAGTTACTAGCAACCCAACAAATACCTCATCCTCGGTGGGAAAAATGATGTCCTTTATGGGCTCCCCACTGTCTAGATCAATCTCCAGCTCCGTGGATACAACCCTAGCCGATGTGATCTCTGCCTCCATCCATGCAGAATATTTTTTGGAATGACCTGGATGGCTAGTAGTGAACTCAGCCCTCTCACGGTGGGCCCAATATGCATAAACCTCAAACCATGTCAGACAACATGTTCAAATATTCTCTGGGTTGCCCAGAAAATAGCTTTTCATGTTCGTTCGGCCTGGTTTGACCATATATTACTAATTTCCTGCTTGATTAAAAGGAGATTTTAAGGCATAAAAATGTAGTCCATGTACAAGACTACAACATAGATCAAACAAATCAACAAAATAATTAACAACAAGCAAGATCTGAGCCGTTGAACTTCTTGTCAGACGAATCTGGGCAAGTTCTTTATTGCCCAGAAAGTTTCGGTCAATGCCGGTCAACGTGGTTTGACCACTAATAACTTTCTACTGGCTTAAGGTTTGACTTTTATTACAATTTCAGATCAAAGATCTTCCAGCATACTACCAGATCAAAGCTTAAAAACACAAAAACACATAACAGGACGAGATCTATGGGACCTGACATTTGGTTGTCAGACCATATTTCTCACTTTTACAGATTTTACAAATCTTCAAATCCGAGACTCTAGATGTTATGAATCTAACATCTAACAACCCAAATCATCATTAGACACTATAACAAAAATGTTTAACAAAAAAAAACTAACGTCTAACAACAGAATTTTGGGCAGAATCTAAGCTAGGGTTTATACCTCCTTATGAACAATCTTTGATTTTGTGCTTCTGATTTGGTTGAGATGTTCGTGGGGCTTGGTTATGGAACTGTAATACCTTATAATTTTGTTGGTTTTGAGGGAGAGAAATAAGTTGAGTGTTGAGAGAAAAATGAGCTTGCAAATGATTTTTTCTCTCTCTCCAATGCTATAAATACAAGGCTAGATATATGTAATGCTGATATAGAGACTGATGTGCTTGTGTTTTAAGTCAAGATAGTTGTTACATTAGGTCACCAACCCACCCTATTGTCAAAACATACATATTAGACTTCAATAATGCATAGAGGGGCAATTTGATCATTTGTATTTCCCATTTGATGGCAAAAATGGAAATTGACAAACCCTTAGGGTTTAGCCTTTAGGGTTTAACCCTAAGGTTTAGTACATAGCATTTGTAGGATTTAGCAATTAGGGTTTGTGCCAAAAATAAAATAAATAAAATTATTTTAGTTTCTAAAATTTAAAAATTAAGATTGTTAATTAGATTAGGTTAACTAATTACGTTATACATGAATGTTAGGGTTTAGTACCCCTAATCATAATTACCCTTGCCAATTTGGCAATTAGTGATTATAATTTTTAATAATTAGGGCTACTAAAATATAGAATTAGAGTTTCTATTAATTAAATTAGGGCTCTTGATATAAATTAAATTCTTTATTTATATATGGACATTAGGGTATTATAACGTAATTAACTTTACCACTTCAATAATTAGTGCTTAAAATTAACAATTAGTGTTCAAAGAAATATCGATTAGGGTTTCGATTTCACAATTAGGGTTTCGCGACAAAATTAGGGTTTCGACAAAATTAGGGTTTTTTCCTAATTAGCGTTCCATGAAGTAATACGTAAACATACAACATATAACACAGATATTTAATAATCTTAAATTTCCCATTTAAATTGATAAATAGGGTTAAATCAATTAATGTTAGGGTTTGGTCAATATACCATAATTGACCATCCATCAATAGTATAATTTTTACAGTACATATTTATAGAACTGAAAAATCAAAATATCATAATATTATAATATTATTATCATTCCTTGATCAAAACCCAAAATTAGGGTTTGGATTCCATATCTGATCTTATCTGCCATAATTAACCTTATAATTAAGTAAAAATAATTTACTTAATAACTTGAACAAAATTCTTATAATAAAATAATTATTATAATTATTCAAAATCATTTCATGTATTATTTGAATAATATAAACATATAATTTCATGGAAAAATAATTAATAAACCATTTCTAATATAGAATTAATTACTATAAGAATATCATTTATAATAACCAATATTTCTAAAATAAATTTATTTACAATTATTAATGTAATAAATAAATTTTATTTATCAGACATACAATTATAATTACACATTACCTTGGCACATATCATTCATATTTATTTTAATAATAATAAAAAAATTATACGTAAAATTTATGATTTATTTATATAGAAAATATCGGGTTGTCACAATGTCACCAGATGCACACTCTGCTCTAAATACTCTGCAGAATGCGGGGTCACAGTAGCAGTCATACTGGAAGAATCAACAAGAGTTACTAGCAACCCAACAAATACCTCATCCTCGGTGGGAAAAATGATGTCCTTTATGGGCTCCCCACTGTCTAGATCAATCTCCAGCTCCGTGGATACAACCCTAGCCGATGTGATCTCTGCCTCCATCCATGCAGAATATTTTTTGGAATGACCTGGATGGCTAGTAGTGAACTCAGCCCTCTCACGGTGGGCCCAATATGCATAAACCTCAAACCATGTCAGACAACATGTTCAAATATTCTCTGGGTTGCCCAGAAAATAGCTTTTCATGTTCGTTCGGCCTGGTTTGACCATATATTACTAATTTCCTGCTTGATTAAAAGGAGATTTTAAGGCATAAAAATGTAGTCCATATACAAGACTACAACATAGATCAAACAAATCAACAAAATAATTAACAACAAGCAAGATCTGAGCCGTTGAACTTCTTGTCAGACGAATCTGGGCAAGTTCTTTATTGCCCAGAAAGTTTCGGTCAATGCCGGTCAACGTGGTTTGACCACTAATAACTTTCTACTGGCTTAAGGTTTGACTTTTATTACAATTTCAGATCAAAGATCTTCCAGCATACTACCAGATCAAAGCTTAAAAACACAAAAACACATAACAGGACGAGATCTATGGGACCTGACATTTGGTTGTCAGACCATATTTCTCACTTTTACAGATTTTACAAATCTTCAAATCCGAGACTCTAGATGTTATGAATCTAACATCTAACAACCCAAATCATCATTAGACACTATAACAAAAATGTTTAACAAAAAAAAACTAACATCTAACAACAGAATTTTGGGCAGAATCTAAGCTAGGGTTTATACCTCCTTATGAACAATCTTTGATTTTGTGCTTCTGATTTGGTTGAGATGTTCGTGGGGCTTGGTTATGGAACTGTAATACCTTATAATTTCGTTGGTTTTGAGGGAGAGAAATAAGTTGAGTGTTGAGAGAAAAATGAGCTTGCAAATGATTTTTTCTCTCTCTCCAATGCTATAAATACAAGGCTAGATATATGTAATGCTGATATAGAGACTGATGTGCTTGTGTTTTAAGTCAAGATAGTTGTTACATTAGGTCACCAACCCACCCTATTGTCAAAACATACATATTAGACTTCAATAATGCATAGAGGGGCAATTTGATCATTTGTATTTCCCATTTGATGGCAAAAATGGAAATTGACAAACCCTTAGGGTTTAGCCTTTAGGGTTTAACCCTAAGGTTTAGTACATAGCATTTGTAGGATTTAGCAATTAGGGTTTGTGCCAAAAATAAAATAAATAAAATTATTTTAGTTTCTAAAATTTAAAAATTAAGATTGTTAATTAGATTAGGTTAACTAATTACGTTATACATGAATGTTAGGGTTTAGTAGCCCTAATCATAATTACCCTTGCCAATTTGGCAATTAGTGATTATAATTTTTAATAATTAGGGCTACTAAAATATAGAATTAGAGTTTCTATTAATTAAATTAGGGCTCTTGATATAAATTAAATTCTTTATTTATATATGGACATTACGGTATTATAACGTAATTAACTTTACCACTTCAATAATTAGTGCTTAAAATTAACAATTAGTGTTCAAAGAAATATCGATTAGGGTTTTGATTTCACAATTAGGGTTTCGCGACAAAATTAGGGTTTCGACAAAATTAGGGTTTTTTCCTAATTAGCGTTCCATGAAGTAATACGTAAACATACATCATATAACAAAGATATTTAATAATCTTAAATTTCCCATTTAAATTGATAAATAGGGTTAAATCAATTAATGTTAGGGTTTGGTCAATATACCATAATTGACCATCCATCAATAATATAATTTTTACAGTACATATTTATAGCACTGAAAAATCAAAATATCATAATATTATAATATTATTATCATTCCTTGATCAAAACCCAAAATTAGGGTTTGGATTCCATATCTGATTTTATCTGCCATAATTAACCTTATAATTAAGTAAAAATAATTTACTTAATAACTTGAACAAAATTCTTATAATAAAATAATTATTATAATTATTCAAAATCATTTCATGTATTATTTGAATAATATAAACATATAATTTCATGGAAAAATAATTAATAAACCATTTCTAATATAGAATTAATTACTATAAGAATATCATTTATAATAACCAATATTTCTAAAATAAATTTATTTACAATTATTAATGTAATAAATAAATTTTATTTATCAGACATATAATTATAATTACACATTACCTTGGCACATGTCATTCATATTTATTTTAATAATAATAAAAAAATTATACGTAAAATTTATGATTTATTTATATAGAAAATATCGGGTTGTCACAATGTCACCAGATGCACACTCTGCTCTAAATACTCTGCAGAATGCGGGGTCACAGTAGCAGTCATACTGGAAGAATCAACAAGAGTTACTAGCAACCCAACAAATACCTCATCCTCGGTGGGAAAAATGATGTCCTTTATGGGCTCCCCATTGTCTAGATCAATCTCCAGCTCCGTGGATACAACCCTAGCCGATGTGATCTCTGCCTCCATCCATGCAGAATATTTTTTGGAATGACCTGGATGGCTAGTAGTGAACTCAGCCCTCTCACGGTGGGCCCAATATGCATAAACCTCAAACCATGTCAGACAACATGCTCAAATATTTTCTGGGTTGCCCAGAAAATAGCTTTTCATGTTCGTTCGGCCTTGTTTGACCATATATTACTAATTTCCTGCTTGATTAAAAGGAGATTTTAAGGCATAAAAATGTAGTCCATATACAAGACTACAACATAGATGCAACAAATCAACAAAATAATTAAAAACAAGCAAGATCTGAGCCGTTGAACTTCCTGTCAGACGAATCTGGGCAAGTTCTTGATTGCCCAGAAAGTTCCGGTCAATGCCGGTCAACGTGGTTTGACCACTAATAACTTTCTACTGGCTTAAGGTTTGACTTTTATTACAATTTCAGATCAAAGATCTTCCAGCATACTACCAGATCAAAGCTTAAAAACACAAAAACACATAACAGGACGAGATCTATGGGACCTGACATTTGGTTGTCAGACCATATTTCTCACTTTTACAGATTTTACAAATCTTCAAATCCGAGACTCTAGATGTTATGAATCTAACATCTAGCAACCCAGATCATCATTAGACACTATAACAAAAATGTTTAACAAAAAAAACTAACATCTAACAACAGAATTTTGGGCAGAATCTAAGCTAGGGTTTATACCTCCTTATGAACAATCTTTGATTCTGTGCTTCTGATTTGGTTGAGATGTTCGTGGGGCTTGGTTATGGAACTGTAATACCTTATAATTTCGTTGGTTTTGAGGGAGAGAAATAAGTTGAGTGTTGAGAGAAAAATGAGCTTGCAAATGATTTTTTTTCTCTCTCCAATGCTATAAATACAAGGCTAGATATATGTAATGCTGATATAGAGACTGATGTGCTGGTGTTTTAAGTCAAGATAGTTGTTACATTAGGTCACCAACCCACCCTATTGTCAAAACATACATATTAGACTTCAATAATGCATAGAGGGGCAATTTGGTCATTTGTATTTCCCATTTAATGGCAAAAATGGAAATTGACAAACCCTTAGGGTTTAACCCTAAGGTTTAGTACATAGCATTTATAGGATTTAGCAATTAGGGTTTGTGCCAAAAATAAAATAAATAAAATAATTTTAGTTTCTAAAATTTAAAAATTAAGATTGTTAATTAGATTAGGTTTACTAATTACGTTATACATGAATGTTAGGGTTTAGTACCCCTAATCATAATTACCCTTGCCAATTTGGCAATTAGTGATTATAATTTTTAATAATTAGGGCTACTAAAATATAGAATTAGAGTTTCTATTAATTAAATTAGGGTTCTTGATATAAATTAAATTCTTTATTTATATATGGACATTAGGGTATTATAACGTAATTAACTTTACCACTTCAATAATTAGTGCTTAAAATTAACAATTAGTGTTCAAAGAAATATCGATTAGGGTTTCGATTTCACAATTAGGGTTTCGCGACAACATTAGGGTTTCGATAAAATTAGGGTTTTTTCCTAATTAGCGTTCCATGAAGTAATACGTAAACATACATCATATAACACAGATATTTAATAATCTTAAATTTCCCATTTAAATTGATAAATAGGGTTAAATCAATTAATGTTAGGGTTTGGTCAATATACCATAATTGACCATCCATCAATAGTATAATTTTTACAGTACATATTTATAGCACTGAAAAATCAAAATATCATAATATTATAATATTATTATCATTTCTTGATCAAAACCCAAAATTAGGGTTTGGATTCCATATCTGATTTTATCTGCCATAATTAACCTTATAATTAAGTAAAAATAATTTACTTAATAACTTGAACAAAATTCTTATAATAAAATAATTATTATAATTATTCAAAATCATTTCATGTATTATTTGAATAATATAAACATATAATTTCATGGAAAAATAATTAATAAACCATTTCTAATATAGAATTAATTACTATAAGAATATCATTTATAATAACCAATATTTCTAAAATAAATTTATTTACAATTATTAATGTAATAAATAAATTTTATTTATCAGACATATAATTATAATTACACATTACCTTGGCACATATCATTCATATTTATTTTAATAATAATAAAAAAATTATACGTAAAATTTATGATTTATTTATATAGAAAATATCGGGTTGTCACAATGTCACCAGATGCACACTCTGCTCTAAATACTCTGCAGAATGCGGGGTCACAGTAGCAGTCATACTGGAAGAATCAACAAGAGTTACTTGCAACCCAACAAATACCTCATCCTCGGTGGGAAAAATGATGTCCTTTATGGGCTCCCCACTGTCTAGATCAATCTCTAGCTCCGTGGATACAACCCTAGCCGATGTGATCTCTGCCTCCATCCATGCAGAATATTTTTTGGAATGACCTGGATGGCTAGTAGTGAACTCAGCCCTCTCACGGTGGGCCCAATATGCATAAACCTCAAACCATGTCAGACAACATGTTAAAATATTCTCTGGGTTGCCCAGAAAATAGCTTTTCATGTTCGTTCGGCCTGGTTTGACCATATATTACTAATTTCCTGCTTGATTAAAAGGAGATTTTAAGGCATAAAAATGTAGTCCATATACAAGACTACAACATAGATCCAACAAATCAACAAAATAATTAACAACAAGCAAGATCTGAGCCGCTGAACTTCTTGTCAGACGAATCTGGGCAAGTTCTTGATTGCCCAGAAAGTTCCGGTCAATGTCGGTCAACGTGGTTTGACCACTAATAACTTTCTACTGGCTTAAGGTTTGACTTTTATTACAATTTCAGATCAAAGATCTTCCAGCATACTACCAGATCAAAGCTTAAAAACACAAAAACACATAACAGGACGAGATCTATGGGACCTGACATTTGGTTGTCAGACCATATTTCTCACTTTTACAGATTTTACAAATCTTCAAATCCGAGACTCTAGATGTTATGAATCTAACATCTAACAACCCAAATCATCATTAGACACTATAACAAAAATGTTTAACAAAAAAAAAACTAACATCTAACAACAGAATTTTGGGCAGAATCTAAGCTAGGGTTTATACCTCCTTATGAACAATCTTTTATTCTGTGCTTCTGATTTGGTTGAGATGTTCGTGGGGCTTGGTTATGGAACTGTAATACCTTATAATGTCGTTGGTTTTGAGGGAGAGAAATAAGTTGAGTGTTGAGAGAAAAATGAGCTTGCAAATGATTTTTTTTCTCTCTCCAATGCTATAAATACAAGGCTAGATATATGTAATGCTGATATAGAGACTGATGTGCTGGTGTTTTAAGTCAAGATAGTTGTTACATTAGGTCACCAACCCACCCTATTGTCAAAACATACATATTAGACTTCAATAATGCATAGAGGGGCAATTTGGTCATTTGTATTTCCCATTTAATGGCAAAAATGGAAATTGACAAACCCTTAGGGTTTGGCCCTTAGGGTTTAACCCTAAGGTTTAGTACATAGCATTTATAGGATTTAGCAATTAGGGTTTGTGCCAAAAATAAAATAAACAAAATAATTTTAGTTTCTAAAATTTAAAAATTAAGATTGTTAATTAGATTAGGTTTACTAATTACGTTATACATGAATGTTAGGGTTTAGTACCCCTAATCATAATTACCCTTGCCAATTTGGCAATTAGTGATTATAATTTTTAATAATTAGGGCTACTAAAATATAGAATTAGAGTTTCTATTAATTAAATTAGGGTTCTTGATATAAATTAAATTCTTTATTTATATATGGACATTAGGGTATTATAACGTAATTAACTTTACCACTTCAATAATTAGTGCTTAAAATTAACAATTAGTGTTCAAAGAAATATCGATTAGGGTTTCGATTTCACAATTAGGGTTTTGCGACAAAATTAGGGTTTCGACAAAATTAGGGTTTTTTCCTAATTAGCGTTCCATGAAGTAATACGTAAACATACATCATATAACACAGATATTTAATAATCTTAAATTTCCCATTTAAATTGATAAATAGGGTTAAATCAATTAATGTTAGGGTTTGGTCAATATACCATAATTGACCATCCATCAATAGTATAATTTTTACAGTACATATTTATAGCACTGAAAAATCAAAATATCATAATATTATAATATTATTATCATTTCTTGATCAAAACCCAAAATTAGGGTTTGGATTCCATATCTGATTTTATCTGCCATAATTAACCTTATAATTAAGTAAAAATAATTTACTTAATAACTTGAACAAAATTCTTATAATAAAATAATTATTATAATTATTCAAAATCATTTCATGTATTATTTGAATAATATAAACATATAATTTCATGGAAAAATAATTAATAAACCATTTCTAATATAGAATTAATTACTATAAGAATATCATTTATAATAACCAATATTTCTAAAATAAATTTATTTACAATTATTAATGTAATAAATAAATTTTATTTATCAGACATATAATTATAATTACACATTACCTTGGCACATATCATTCATATTTATTTTAATAATAATAAAAAAATTATACGTAAAATTTATGATTTATTTATATAGAAAATATCGGGTTGTCACAATGTCACCAGATGCACACTCTGCTCTAAATACTCTGCAGAATGCGGGGTCACAGTAGCAATCATACTGGAAGAATCAACAAGAGTTACTAGCAACCCAACAAATACCTCATCCTCGGTGGGAAAAATGATGTCCTTTATGGGCTCCCCACTGTCTAGATCAATCTCCAGCTCCGTGGATACAACCCTAGCCGATGTGATCTCTGCCTCCATCCATGCAGAATATTTTTTGGAATGACCTGGATGGCTAGTAGTGAACTCAGCCCTCTCACGGTGGGCCCAATATGCATAAACCTCAAACCATGTCAGACAACATGTTCAAATATTCTCTGGGTTGCCCAGAAAATAGCTTTTCATGTTCGTTCGGCCTGGTTTGACCATATATTACTAATTTCCTGCTTGATTAAAAGGAGATTTTAAGGCATAAAAATGTAGTCCATATAGAAGACTACAACATAGATCCAACAAATCAACAAAATAATTAACAACAAGCAAGATCTGAGCCGCTGAACTTCTTGTTAGACGAATCTGGGCAAGTTCTTGATTGCCCCAGAAAGTTCCGGTCAATGCCGGTCAACGTGGTTTGACCACTAATAACTTTCTACTGGCTTAAGGTTTGACTTTTATTACAATTTCAGATCAAAGATCTTCCAGCATACTACCAGATCAAAGCTTAAAAACACAAAAACACATAACAGGACGAGATCTATGGGACCTGACATTTGGTTGTCAGACCATATTTCTCACTTTTACAGATTTTACAAATCTTCAAATCCGAGACTCTAGATGTTATGAATCTAACATCTAACAACCCAAATCATCATTAGACACTATAACAAAAATGTTTAACAAAAAAAAACTAACATCTAACAACAGAATTTTGGGCAGAATCTAAGCTAGGGTTTATACCTCCTTATGAACAATCTTTGATTTTGTGCTTCTGATTTGGTTGAGATGTTCGTGGGGCTTGGTTATGGAACTGTAATACCTTATAATTTCGTTGGTTTTGAGGGAGAGAAATAAGTTGAGTGTTGAGAGAAAAATGAGCTTGCAAATGATTTTTTCTCTCTATCCAATTCTATAAATACAAGGCTAGATATATGTAATGCTGATATAGAGACTGATGTGCTTGTGTTTTAAGTCAAGATAGTTGTTACATTAGGTCACCAACCCACCCTATTGTCAAAACATACATATTAGACTTCAATAATGCATAGAGGGGCAATTTGGTCATTTGTATTTCACATTTAATGGCAAAAATGGAAATTGACAAACCCTTAGGGTTTGGCCTTTAGGGTTTAACCCTAAGGTTTAGTACATAGCATTTGTAGGATTTAGCAATTAGGGTTTGTGCCAAAAATAAAATAAATAAAATTATTTTAGTTTCTAAAATTTAAAAATTAAGATTGTTAATTAGATTAGGTTTACTAATTACGTTATACATGAATGTTAGGGTTTAGTACCCCTAATCATAATTACCCTTGCCAATTTGGCAATTAGTGATTATAATTTTTAATAATTAGGGCTACTAAAATATAGAATTAGAGTTTCTATTAATTAAATTAGGGCTCTTGATATAAATTAAATTCTTTATTTATATATGGACATTAGGGTATTATAACGTAATTAACTTTACCACTTCAATAATTAGTGCTTAAAATTAACAATTAATGTTCAAAGAAATATCGATTAGGGTTTCGATTTCACAATTAGGGTTTCGCGACAAAATTAGGGTTTCGACAAAATTAGGGTTTTTTCCTAATTAGCGTTCCATGAAGTAATACGTAAACATACATCATATAACACAGATATTTAATAATCTTAAATTTCCCATTTAAATTGATAAATAGGGTTAAATCAATTAATGTTAGGGTTTGGTCAATATACCATAATTGACCATCCATCAATAGTATAATTTTTACAGTACATATTTATAGAACTGAAAAATCAAAATATCATAATATTATAATATTATTATCATTCCTTGATCAAAACCCAAAATTAGGGTTTGGATTCCATATCTGATTTTATCTGCCATAATTAACCTTATAATTAAGTAAAAATAATTTACTTAATAACTTGAACAAAATTCTTATAATAAAATAATTATTATAATTATTCAAAATCATTTCATGTATTATTTGAATAATATAAACATATAATTTCATGGAAAAATAATTAATAAACCATTTCTAATATAGAATTAATTACTATAAGAATATCATTTATAATAACCAATATTTCTAAAATAAATTTATTTACAATTATTAATGTAATAAATAAATTTTATTTATCAGACATACAATTATAATTACACATTACCTTGGCACATATCATTCATATTTATTTTAATAATAATAAAAAAATTATACGTAAAATTTATGATTTATTTATATAGAAAATATCGGGTTGTCACAATGTCACCAGATGCACACTCTGCTCTAAATACTCTGCAGAATGTGGGGTCACAGTAGCAGTCATACTGGAAGAATCAACAAGAGTTACTAGCAACCCAACAAATACCTCATCCTCGGTGGGAAAAATGATGTCCTTTATGGGCTCCCCACTGTCTAGATCAATCTCCAGCTCCGTGGATACAACCCTAGCCGATGTGATCTCTGCCTCCATCCATGCAGAATATTTTTTGGAATGACCTGGATGGCTAGTAGTGAACTCAGCCCTCTCACGGTGGGCCCAATATGCATAAACCTCAAACCATGTCAGACAACATGTTCAAATATTTTCTGGGTTGCCCAGAAAATAGCTTTTCATGTTCGTTCGGCCTTGTTTGACCATATATTACTAATTTCCTGCTTGATTAAAAGGAGATTTTAAGGCATAAAAATGTAGTCCATATACAAGACTACAACATAGATCCAACAAATCAACAAAATAATTAACAACAAGCAAGATCTGAGCCGTTGAACTTCCTGTCAGACGAATCTGGGCAAGTTCTTGATTGCCCAGAAGTTCCGGTCAACGTGGTTTGACCACTAATAACTTTCTACTGGCTTAAGGTTTGACTTTTATTACAATTTCAGATCAAAGATCTTCCAGCATACTACCAGATCAAAGCTTAAAAACACAAAAACACATAACAGGACGAGATCTATGGGACCTGACATTTGGTTGTCAGACCATATTTCTCACTTTTACAGATTTTACAAATCTTCAAATCCGAGACTCTAGATGTTATGAATCTAACATCTAGCAACCCAGATCATCATTAGACACTATAACAAAAATGTTTAACAAAAAAAAACTAACATCTAACAACAGAATTTTGGGCAGAATCTAAGCTAGGGTTTATACCTCCTTATGAACAATCTTTGATTCTGTGCTTCTGATTTGGTTGAGATGTTCGTGGGGCTTGGTTATGGAACTGTAATACCTTATAATTTCGTTGGTTTTGAGGGAGAGAAATAAGTTGAGTGTTGAGAGAAAAATGAGCTTGCAAATGATTTTTTTTCTCTCTCCAATGCTATAAATACAAGGCTAGATATATGTAATGCTGATATAGAGACTGATGTGCTGGTGTTTTAAGTCAAGATAGTTGTTACATTAGGTCACCAACCCACCCTATTGTCAAAACATACATATTAGACTTCAATAATGCATAGAGGGGCAATTTGGTCATTTGTATTTCCCATTTAATGGCAAAAATGGAAATTGACAAACCCTTAGGGTTTGGCCCTTAGGGTTTAACCCTAAGGTTTAGTACATAGCATTTATAGGATTTAGCAATTAGGGTTTGTGCCAAAAATAAAATAAATAAAATAATTTTAGTTTCTAAAATTTAAAAATTAAGATTGTTAATTAGATTAGGTTTACTAATTACGTTATACATGAATGTTAGGGTTTAGTACCCCTAATCATAATTACCCTTGCCAATTTGGCAATTAGTGATTATAATTTTTAATAATTAGGGCTACTAAAATATAGAATTAGAGTTTCTATTAATTAAATTAGGGTTCTTGATATAAATTAAATTCTTTATTTATATATGGACATTAGGGTATTATAACGTAATTAACTTTACCACTTCAATAATTAGTGCTTAAAATTAACAATTAGTGTTCAAAGAAATATCGATTAGGGTTTCGATTTCACAATTAGGGTTTCGCGACAAAATTAGGGTTTCGACAAAATTAGGGTTTTTTCCTAATTAGCGTTCCATGAAGTAATACGTAAACATACATCATATAACACAGATATTTAATAATCTTAAATTTCCCATTTAAATTGATAAATAGGGTTAAATCAATTAATGTTAGGGTTTGGTCAATATACCATAATTGACCATCCATCAATAATATAATTTTTACAGTACATATTTATAGCACTGAAAAATCAAAATATCATAATATTATAATATTATTATCATTTCTTGATCAAAACCCAAAATTAGGGTTTGGATTCCATATCTGATTTTATCTGCCATAATTAACCTTATAATTAAGTAAAAATAATTTACTTAATAACTTGAACAAAATTCTTATAATAAAATAATTATTATAATTATTCAAAATCATTTCATGTATTATTTGAATAATATAAACATATAATTTCATGGAAAAATAATTAATAAACCATTTCTAATATAGAATTAATTACAATAAGAATATCATTTATAATAAACAATATTTCTAAAATAAATTTATTTATAATTATTAATGTAATAAATAAATTTTATTTATCAGACATATAATTTTAATTACACATTACCTTGGCACATATCATTCATATTTATTTTAATAATAATAAAAAAATTATACGTAAAATTTATGATTTATTTATATAGAAAATATCGGGTTGTCACAATGTCACCAGATGCACACTCTGCTCTAAATACTCTGCAGAATGTGGGGTCACAGTAGCAGTCATACTGGAAGAATCAACAAGAGTTACTAGCAACCCAACAAATACCTCATCCTCGGTGGGAAAAATGATGTCCTTTATGGGCTCCCCACTGTCTAGATCAATCTCCAGCTCCGTGGATACAACCCTAGCCGATGTGATCTCTGCCTCCATCCATGCAGAATATTTTTTGGAATGACCTGGATGGCTAGTAGTGAACTCAGCCCTCTCACGGTGGGCCCAATATGCATAAACCTCAAACCATGTCAGACAACATGTTCAAATATTTTCTGGGTTGCCCAGAAAATAGCTTTTCATGTTCGTTCGGCCTTGTTTGACCATATATTACTAATTTCCTGCTTGATTAAAAGGAGATTTTAAGGCATAAAAATGTAGTCCATATACAAGACTACAACATAGATCCAACAAATCAACAAAATAATTAACAACAAGCAAGATCTGAGCCGTTGAACTTCCTGTCAGACGAATCTGGGCAAGTTCTTGATTGCCCAGAAGTTCCGGTCAACGTGGTTTGACCACTAATAACTTTCTACTGGCTTAAGGTTTGACTTTTATTACAATTTCAGATCAAAGATCTTCCAGCATACTACCAGATCAAAGCTTAAAAACACAAAAACACATAACAGGACGAGATCTATGGGACCTGACATTTGGTTGTCAGACCATATTTCTCACTTTTACAGATTTTACAAATCTTCAAATCCGAGACTCTAGATGTTATGAATCTAACATCTAGCAACCCAGATCATCATTAGACACTATAACAAAAATGTTTAACAAAAAAAAACTAACATCTAACAACAGAATTTTGGGCAGAATCTAAGCTAGGGTTTATACCTCCTTATGAACAATCTTTGATTCTGTGCTTCTGATTTGGTTGAGATGTTCGTGGGGCTTGGTTATGGAACTGTAATACCTTATAATTTCGTTGGTTTTGAGGGAGAGAAATAAGTTGAGTGTTGAGAGAAAAATGAGCTTGCAAATGATTTTTTTTCTCTCTCCAATGCTATAAATACAAGGCTAGATATATGTAATGCTGATATAGAGACTGATGTGCTGGTGTTTTAAGTCAAGATAGTTGTTACATTAGGTCACCAACCCACCCTATTGTCAAAACATACATATTAGACTTCAATAATGCATAGAGGGGCAATTTGGTCATTTGTATTTCCCATTTAATGGCAAAAATGGAAATTGACAAACCCTTAGGGTTTGGCCCTTAGGGTTTAACCCTAAGGTTTAGTACATAGCATTTATAGGATTTAGCAATTAGGGTTTGTGCCAAAAATAAAATAAATAAAATAATTTTAGTTTCTAAAATTTAAAAATTAAGATTGTTAATTAGATTAGGTTTACTAATTACGTTATACATGAATGTTAGGGTTTAGTACCCCTAATCATAATTACCCTTGCCAATTTGGCAATTAGTGATTATAATTTTTAATAATTAGGGCTACTAAAATATAGAATTAGAGTTTCTATTAATTAAATTAGGGTTCTTGATATAAATTAAATTCTTTATTTATATATGGACATTAGGGTATTATAACGTAATTAACTTTACCACTTCAATAATTAGTGCTTAAAATTAACAATTAGTGTTCAAAGAAATATCGATTAGGGTTTCGATTTCACAATTAGGGTTTCGCGACAAAATTAGGGTTTCGACAAAATTAGGGTTTTTTCCTAATTAGCGTTCCATGAAGTAATACGTAAACATACATCATATAACACAGATATTTAATAATCTTAAATTTCCCATTTAAATTGATAAATAGGGTTAAATCAATTAATGTTAGGGTTTGGTCAATATACCATAATTGACCATCCATCAATAATATAATTTTTACAGTACATATTTATAGCACTGAAAATCAAAATATCATAATATTATAATATTATTATCATTTCTTGATCAAAACCCAAAATTAGGGTTTGGATTCCATATCTGATTTTATCTGCCATAATTAACCTTATAATTAAGTAAAAATAATTTACTTAATAACTTGAACAAAATTCTTATAATAAAATAATTATTATAATTATTCAAAATCATTTCATGTATTATTTGAATAATATAAACATATAATTTCATGGAAAAATAATTAATAAACCATTTCTAATATAGAATTAATTACAATAAGAATATCATTTATAATAAACAATATTTCTAAAATAAATTTATTTATAATTATTAATGTAATAAATAAATTTTATTTATCAGACATATAATTTTAATTACACATTACCTTGGCACATATCATTCATATTTATTTTAATAATAATAAAAAAATTATACGTAAAATTTATGATTTATTTATATAGAAAATATCGGGTTGTCACAATGTCACCAGATGCACACTCTGCTCTAAATACTCTGCAGAATGCGGGGTCACAGTAGCAGTCATACTGGAAGAATCAACAAGAGTTACTAGCAACCCAATAAATACCTCATCCTCGGTGGGAAAAATGATGTCCTTTATGGGCTCCCCACTGTCTAGATCAATCTCCAGCTCCGTGGATACAACCCTAGCCGATGTGATCTCTGCCTCCATCCATGCAGAATATTTTTTGGAATGACCTGGATGGCTAGTAGTGAACTCAGCCCTCTCACGGTGGGCCCAATATGCATAAACCTTGGATCTATCCTCTACTGATAAATGCCAAGAAGACAAACACTAACCCAATGCCCCCCTCAAAAGGATGAACATCCTGAAACTGGTGGAACTGTGCCATCATACCCAACGAGTGATACGTGATCATGCCCCTCAAACCAGCCAGAGGGAGATAATCCATGCCAGATGCATGAATAATGAAGTTGTAGGGATAACTAAGCCCTGAACATAGCAAAATATCAAATAGATCCTCGATCCCTGCCATGAACACCAGCCAGGAAGTAGCGTCTGTACACTCTAGCGACTGAAAGGAGTAAGACATGACTATCTCATGGGAAAAGAAATACCCATGACGTCAGAATATGCCAATCGGTCTCAGGTGTGACATGAACCACACATACAACAAGACCGAGATGCCTGAAAACACCCCTGCAGGATGGGTACGACAATACGTGGCTGACCTCAAGGTCTTTGGCACAATTATCGGCAAAATGGTATGTCTCTCCTAGAGAGCTCGCACTGCCATAATCACGCCGATATCTAAATGATCAATGTATAGTGGCATGTAAAGATAAACCACTACACACATCATAAGTATATTTACTCTGGCAACACACCACTTATCCTTTGATGTGGTGAAATCCCCAAAGTGCTGCACATAACTATCCAAAGAGCCAATTCTGTCTATCAAAAAATGCACGAACACTATATGGACGGAGGTGATCTCATCCTGGGCTACTCAACGCCTCAAACTAGTGAGGACCATAAACTGTCAGCTCATATCTTTGATAGCCATTTGAGCACAAGGCCTGTCCAGAGGCAAATCTGTTAATCGCTCATACTCCTCTAAAGTAGGGGTCAACTCCTAGGTCTCAAATCGGAACACCTGCCTGTTTGGTACCCAGTGCTCAAACATTCCCTATATAAAACCCACAGGAACCTGGAACATCAGAGGGTCATAGAGTGCCGCAATAGCTGGTCTACAGTCACCTGATCTCAAACATGATGTAAGACCCCGAATTTTATGAAATAAAAGTATTCAATTTTTCTTATAATTACAATTCAGTAAATGGTTAAATTGATAAAAGGTTAAAGTTAAGGGTGACATATGAATTTTTTTTCAAAATACTCAAGTGGTTATAAAATACTCATTGTTGTCGGGGAATATTCGTTTGGTCGTAGAATATTCTTTCTGTCGGGGAATATTCGTACGACGGCGCAGCCTTTTGTGGGCCCTGTAACAAAATATCTGTCGGATGAAGAAAACGACAAATTAAAGTTTTTTAAAAATAACGGCGTAATCGTTACTGTTAACACTGTTGGAATACCCAGTGGGTAAAGTAAAGTAATACGCGTTGTTGCACAGTCGGACACGGTATTGCACCAATTATTGATTCTTACGTAAGAAGGCACTACTCAATAATTGTTACAGTAATTACTGTTCAGTATTTTATTTTATTGATTCAATAATTGCTGCATTGATATTTTATATTACTGTTGTTTCAATAATTGTCACTACACAATATTTTCCATTATCGAAGCAATAATTCATATTATCTGAATAATATTATTTGATAACATTATTGGCAATGTCTAGAAAGTTCTGTCTAAGGAGAGGTTTGGTCACCTAATTGCCCGCCAGTAAGGAGAAATTCTTATTGGAAAGCCCCCTCTTTCCTAGGAACTGCCTGATTGTTAATATTGTGATTCTGTAATATCATTTGTGATTAATTAATTATTGATTCATATGATAAGGAAAATATTGATTTTATGTGGATATAGATGGAGAAAAATTTTAAATGTGACAATTGTTGAAAATTAATATTTTATCTTTTTCTGATAAAATAATTCATTTAAATATATTATTATATTTTAATAATATAATAATGATAATATTTTTACGATGAATGTGGGGTATATGAGTATATGTGGAGGAAGAGTATTTTTGTTACCAAAAATATTTAAAGCATGTTTTATGTGTCGGTGGACCTTATTTATTGACTGAAAATTTGATTATAGCCTGTAAAATCGCCCGTTTGAGAATTTTGGTCAATTTCTGTTTGGAATTTGGAAACATTTTCTTTTGTAAAGTTGTAGAGAATTGAATTTCCTATAAAAACCCGCGAGATTCGAATTTTTTGGCAAAAGGGCTATTTATTGTGAATTATTGAAATTCCGAAGCTCCGAAATAATTGATTTTTGGAAGTTTTAATTGTTTTTAATAACAAAAACATTTTTTTTACATTTTTGGGCACAATTTGCACATGTTATTGAGCTGAAATCAGATCTGAAAAGTGGGCGTAAGAATTTTTAATATATATATTATTATTATATTAAATTTTCTGCTTTGGTGTTCTAAGCAATTTCCTATAAATAGGTGCTTAGGTTAGAATTGAAAATCACACCAGAAACTGAAGTTTTCTCTCTCTATATTATCGAGCGTATTCTTGTGAGTGTTTTGAGTATACTTTGAGTATTGCTATACGGTGCAAGTTCGTTCAGTGTTATCCCAGTCAGAGGTACTGTCTTTCGAGGTAAGGGATAGTAAGGGAGGTTATTTTCTTTTGAAATGATATTATTTCTTCAATATCATTATGCCGAAATATTGGTTGGAACTTTTTATCAAATTTGGAACTTTTTCATGTCGGGGTTACTATTCACGAGTTACTATTCACGAATTACTATTCATGAGTTACTATTCACGAGTACTATTCACGAAGCGTGAAGATGTTTTTTTTGAGGAATTACTATCTTTTGGTGTCGGAGTTATTATTCACGTATACGACACTATTCACGTATACGACACTATTCACGAATACGACACTATTCATCGAAAAATGAAAATTTTCCCTTTTCGTCTAAAATATCTATTGTGGATACTAGCTTTGATTGTATCCATGTTTTGATCATTCTTGAATTTTACACCACTATGATTATTTTTGAGGTATTGTTGGACATGGATAAAATAAAGTACGAATCCTTAATCCTTAATCCTTGTCATTTTGTTTTACTGGATTCGTTTCTTTAAAAATGTTTTTTCATCATCCTCAGTCCTAAATGATGATATAATTGACTATCTTTGGCCCGTAGTGCAAAGATGAACAGGTGTTTAGATGAACATGACCAACTGATAAATATCTTTGGCCTGTAGTGCAAAGATGACTTGTTGATGAATATCTTTGGCCTGTAGTGCAAAGATGACTTGTTGATGAATATCTTTGGCCTGTAGTGCAAAGATGACTTGTTGATGAATATCTTTGGCCTGTAGTGCAAAGATGACTGATTGATGTATACCTTTGGCCGTAGTGCAAAGATGAATTTATTAGTATGATTATGAACATGAACTGTGATTTAGTATAACCATGATCTTTGATGTTTCAGGTGATAAAAATTATCTTTGTCCTGGATGAGAAAAAGAATTTAGAACAACAATTACGATTATGAGTTATGCATGTGATTGTGGACAGGAATTGTTGATTGATGTTATAGGGATAAAACATTGTTGATGGACTTTTAACATGGAGAAGATAATAGACTTTATAGTTTATTTGACTCTTCTAATGGATTGCTCGTTCCGCTGCAACTATGGTTGAATTTTTTTTATCATGTACCATATGTTCTAAATCTCTGATTTATTACTGTTGAAGGCTATTGATAATTTATTTATCTTTAGACATGATATATTCTTTACTGAGCTAGTTGTGCTCACCCTTTTGCTTCACAATTTCTTTCACGTAATACGAGTGTAGCTGGGTCGAGCGGGGGAATAACAAGGGAATAGAACGGTGGTCTATAGATGTTGAGGGTGAGGTGAATTTAACTTGGAAGGGTGTTTTGCCACTGTCATACAAGATGTCTAATGACATACCACCTCGTGTCATCATAAGACATGGATGTGCTCATCCACTTGCTGAGTATATCTACCAGCACTATCTATATGATCTTGGAGTCTATTTGAAATATAACTCTCAATTAGAGACATTGGAGATAATGAAATATCAGGAGAAGACTTGCCATTGGGAAGAATATGATAGTAATCTTCTTGTTTTTCTTTGGGGTCTATTCGGTCAACCAAGTATAATTCTGTGGCCATATGATATCTATAATAACCTAGACGCATGACCTCCCATGTACGAAGGTTTCCTTGAGCACTTCCCAAAGATTCTAATTTCTAAAAAAGTTTTCGACTATACCTTTATGTAAGGTGTCAGTATGAGGTGCTGTCCACGGTTGGGACATGAGTCACAGTTGATATATATTTGTATACAAACTCACAGCATACGTGTTGTTGTATTTTGCACGACAATTGTTGTAATAAAGTTGTAGTTGTTTTCTGTACCATGTATTTGGCGACTCAGAATGGGTTGGATGGAATGGACCTATTTTGGGGTTGTCACAGTTGGTATCAGAGCTTAGGGATATGATCTCTGGCGGAGATTAGGATTAGAACTAGGAGGGGAGAGATGAGTAAATCCTTCGCTAGTGTGTCCTACCTAAGCTTAATTGTTGGTCGGTCATAATATATGGATATTATGTGATATGTTAATTTGTTTAATTAACCCCTGTTTTATGGCAGTATTTGAGAATGGCTGCTGAGAATGCTAACAATGGAGTGAATGAGACTGTTGGGATACCTCTAATCACTAATGTGATGACAGACGAAGAAGGAATTAGAGATATCCACGTGGTGAGTAAAGAATTGATAGTTTCACCCGAGATAGTCGCAGAGGTAACAACTGAGAGTGAGGAAGAAGAGGAAGAAGAGGTACCTGAGGAGAGTTTATTAGAGGTATTTTATGATCAAAATGTAGAATTGCAAAATTGTATTCATGAGTTAGAAGAGCAGGCTGAAGAATTGCAGGCAGTCGTGGAGCAAAAGGATGCAACAATTCAAGCTTGTGTTACCCGATATGTGATGCTTGAACAGAAGCATTCCTTGGCAGAGTATAAGATGATAAAGATGGAATCTGAGCTGAAAGAAGAAAAAACTGAACGAGTGAGAATAAGTGATGCATGGGTAAAAGCCACACGACACATGGATATTGTGGAAAGAGATGTTCGATCTAAGAAGGCTAAAATAGATAATATGAATTTCTCTTTTTGGAAAGCAATTGGGAGAACTCAACATCGTGTTTTGAATTACCCTGTACATAGCGGTCAACCTGAATTTAATATGGATCGAAGATTGATGATTCAGATCATGAATCAGGAGTACAAAGAGGCAGTCGAGGGAGGAATATGCCCTATAGAAAAGTATGTTCCAACGGTAGTGATGACGCCAAATGCTGCCCCAGACAAGTCAAAGCCGAGTAGTTCAAGGGATAGCGGTTGTCATGACTTTCCAACAAATGAGGAACGCAAATGAAGTTATCATGGGAGATGCGCAATGGAGAAATCATAATAACCCGGGAAATAGAATCTGAAATGAAAGCAAGGTATTCTCAACTTTTCGAAATACCAGGTACGTAAATTTCGGGGACGAAATTTCATAAGGAGGGGAGATTGTAAGACCCCGAATTTTATGAAATAAAAGTATTCAATTTTTCTTATAATTACAATTCAGTAAATGGTTAAATTGATAAAAGGTTAAAGTTAAGGGTGACATATGAATTTTTTTTCAAAATACGCAAGTGGTTATAAAATACTCATTGTTGTCAGGGAATATTCGCTTGGTCGTAGAATATTCTTTCTGTCGGGGAATATTCCTACGACGGCGCAGCCTTTTGTGGGCCCTGTAACAAAATAACTGTCGGATGAAGAAAACGACAAATTAAAGTTTTTTAAAAATAACGGCGTAATCGTTACTGTTAACACTGTTGGAATACCCGATGGGTAAAGTAAAGTAATACGCGTTGTTGCACAGTTGGACACGGTATTGCACCAATTATTGATTCTTACGTAAGAAAGCACTACTCAATAATTGTTACAGTAATTACTGTTCAGTATTTTATTTTATTGATTCAATAATTGCTGCATTGATATTTTATATTACTGTTGTTTCAATAATTGTCACTACACAGTATTTTACATTATCGAAGCAATAATTCATATTATCTGAATAATATTATTTGATAACATTATTGGCAATGTCTAGAAAGTTCTGTCTAAGGAGAGGTTTGGTCACCTAATTGCGCGCCAGTAAGGAGAAATTCTTATTGGAAAGCCCCCTCTTTCCAGGGAACTGCCTGGTTGTTAATATTGTGATTCTATAATATCATTTGTGATTAATTAATTATTGATTCATATGATAAGGAAAATATTGATTTTATGTGGATATAGATGGAGAAAAATTTTAAATGTGACAATTGTTGAAAATTAATATTTTATCTTTTTCTGATAAAATAATTCATTTAAATATATTATTATATTTTAATAATATAATAATGATGATATTTTTACGATGAATGTGGGGTATATGAGTATATGTGGAGGAGGAGTATTTTTGTTACCAAAAATATTTAAAGCATGTTTTATGTGTCGGTGGACCCTATTTATTGACTGAAAATTTGATTATAGCCTGTAAAATCGCCCGTTTGTGAATTTTGGTCAATTTTTGTTTGGAATTTGGAAACATTTTCTTCTGCAAAGTTGTAGAGAATTGAATTTCCTATAAAAACTCGCGAGATTCGAATTTTCTGGCAAAAGGACTATTTATTGTGAATTATTGAAATTCCGAAGCTCCGAAATAATTGATTTTTGGAAGTTTTAATTGTTTTTAATAACAAAAACGTTTTTTTTTACATTTTTGGGCACAATTTGCACATGTTATTGAGCTGAAATCAGATCTGAAAAGTGGGCGTAAGAATTTTTAGTATATATATTATTATTATATTAAATTTTTTGCTTTGGTGTTCTAAGCAATTTCCTATAAATAGGTGCTTAGGTTAGAATTGAAAATCACACCAGAAACTGAAGTTTTCTCTCTCTATATTATCGAGCGTATTCTTGTGAGTGTTTTGAGTATACTTTGAGTATTGCTATACGGTGCAAGTTCGTTCAGTGTTATCCCAGTCAGAGGTACTGTCTTTCGAGGTAAGGGATAGTAAGGGAGGTTATTTTCTTTTGAAATGATATTATTTCTTCAATATCATTATGCCGAAATATTGGTTGGAACTTTTTATCAAATTTGGAACTTTTTCATGTCAAGGTTACTATTCACGAGTTACTATTCACGAGTTACTATTCATTAGTTACTATTCACGAAGCGTGAAGATGTTTTTTTTGTGGAATTACTATCTTTTGGTGTCGGAGTTATTATTCACGTATACGACACTATTCACGTATACGACACTATTCACGAATACGACACTATTCATCGAAAAATGAAAATTTTCCCTTTTCGTCTAAAATATCTATTGTGGATACTAGCTTTGATTGTATCCATGTTTTTATCATTCTTGAATTTTACACCACTATGATTATTTTTGAGGTATTGTTGGACATGGATAAAATAAAGTACGAATCCTTAATCCTTAATCCTTGTCATTTTGTTTTACTGGATTCGTTTATTTAAAAATGTTTTTTCATCATCCTCAGTCCTAAATGATGATATAATTGACTATCTTTGGCCCGTAGTGCAAAGATGAACAGGTGTTTAGATGAACATGACCAACTGATGAATATCTTTGGCCTGTAGTGCAAAGATGACTTGTTGATGAATATCTTTGGCCTGTAGTGCAAAGATGACTTGTTGATGAATATCTTTGGCCTGTAGTGCAAAGATGACTTATTGATGTATACCTTTGGCCGTAGTGCAAAGATGAATTTATTAGTATGATTATGAACATGAACTGTGATTTAGTATAACCATGATCTTTGATGTTTCAGGTGATAAAAATTATCTTTGTCCTGGATGAGAAAAGGAATTTAGAACAACAATTACGATTATGAGTTATACATGTGATTGTGGACAGGAATTGTTGATTGATGTTATAGGGATAAAACATTGTTGATGGACTTTTAACATGGAGAAGATAATAGACTTTATAGTTTATTTGACTCTTCTAATGGATTGCTCGTTCCGCTGCAACTATGGTTGAATTTTTTTTATCATGTACCATATGTTCTAAATCTCTGATTTATTACTGTTGAAGGCTATTGATAATTTATTTATCTTTAGAAATGATATTCTTTACTAAGCTAGTTGTGCTCACCCTTTTGCTTCACAATTCCTTTTAGGTAATACGAGTGTAGCTGGGTCGAGCGGGGGAATAACAAGGGAATAGAACGATGGTCTATAGATGTTGAGGTTGAGGTGAATTTAACTTGGAAGGGTGTTTTGCCACTGTCATACAAGATGTCTAATGACATACCACCTCGTGTCATCATAAGACATGGATGTGCTCATCCACTTGCTGAGTATATCTATCAGCACTATCTATATGATCTTGGAGTCTATTTGAAATATAACTCTCAATTAGAGACAGTGGAGATAATGATATGTCAGGAGAAGACTTGCCATTGGGAAGAATATGATAGTAATCTTCTTATTTTTCTTTGGGGTCTATTGGGTCAACCAAGGATAATTCTGTGGCCATATGATATTTATAATAACCTAGACGCATGGCCTCCCATGTACGAAGGTTTCCTTGAGCACTTCCCAAAGATTCTAATTTCTAAAAAAGTTTTCGACTATACCTTTATGTAAGGTGTCAGTATGAGTTGTTGTCCACGGTTGGGACATGAGTCACAGTTGATATATATTTGTATACAAACTCACAGCATATGTGTTGTTGTATTTTGCACGACAATTGTTGTAATAAAGTTGTAGTTGTTTTCTGTACCATGTATTTGGCGACTCAGAATGGGTTGGATGGAATGGACCTATTTTGGGGTTGTCACACATGAGGCCACTAATATTAGTGGGGTGTGATCAATGCGGCTAACTATCGAGGATGACATCTGTTTGAGCCGTATCATAAGACCATCCAGGGGTGAATACTGAACATCTCTGGACATATATATGCATGAAATAATATATGCATGATATAATAATAAATAACAATTTGATGTAGGGATTGGAAAATAATATACATACATTCCTAAGTACATCATCATCTAATACATCATCTCTATATACAACTGGAAAATATAGCGAAATGGGGCACAACCGCCCAACAACTAACAGAGGCCTATCAAAAGATATAACGATAATGGGGCATAGCCACACAGTATCTAATAGAGACCTATCAAAAGATATAGTGAGAAAATACATCAGAAGAAGTCGATTTTGACACCCCCAAATTCGGGTTACCTGACCCCTGAGTTTGGTGTTCACGATCCACAATATAATACCATCTAACTACCCATTCATATAGAATTAGTAATACATATCACATTAACATATATTGTTAATACATAAGTCCCAGGTTCTCTAACCTTAACATTGCAAACATACCCCTTAGATATACAAAAAGGGTTTATAATACAACATAATCATAATAATGTTCATTATACTAATCTATCACGATGCCTTTTCCTTTATTCTTCACTGCACCTTCTGCCACTTCGTCCATAGCTAAAAAGTTTTATTTAGCAAGGGTGAGCAACAAGTTTACCCCGCAAGTTAAGACATACAATAAAGGTATTAAAATCAATGTCAGGTCTTCTCACATTCAACGCAACAATAATCTGATAATAAAAGAGTACAACGCTTTCAAGGTTTTCTACGATATCCTATGCAACAATAATCTGATAATTTATTTTATTTTGTATTATATTAATTTTATTTAATGTAGTTAAATTAAATTTATTATATTATATTTTATTATTTTTTATTCTGATTTATTATTCATTTTTAATAATAATTCATTTTCTTTTAATTATTTAAAAGATATTATATTAATTAATTAAATATAATTTATATTATTTTATTTTATTTATTTAGTAGATAAGTTTTAAGTTATTTTATATAGATTTATTCCATATTCAATTTATATATATTATTCTAATTTATTATTAATTTTTATTTGTTTTAGGGCCCACATATTTTGTATTTGAATAATTCTAACAGAATTTCGTCGGGAATTCCATCGGGAATTACAAATATAACACAGGTAGTTCATGGCATCAAAAATTTTAGAATGATAATAAACAAACACATATATCAACCATTCATGGCATGCATATAATACTAATATTTAGTTATGTAATTCCAACATATATACAAAATATAGTACAATCTTATACCAATTTCAGACCAATTTGATCAACTTTGCTCTATCTTATACCAATTTCAGTCCTATTTCATAGCTTCGGTACCAATATATCCAATTTTAAACCTAATAAAAACCAATTTCTGTACAATCTTCAGACCCACTAATTTTCAAACCCAAATTAACATATATACAAAATACCCACTAATTTTTAGACCCAAACATGAATATATACAAAATACATTGCAATATATACTGTAATAGAACCCATTTTCCAAAAATAGGGCATGGATTTAAAAGACACTCTCTCAAAATCAAATAATAGATTCATCAAACATACCTGATTAGCTTTATTTTTTAACAAAAAGTATAAGCTTTATACCACCAATTTGAGAAGAAATCGACCACAGTGGTTGGCTAGTTTCCGCGTGTAGCGGGTGGGCGAAGGTTGGTGTAGTAGGTGGGCGGTGGTTGGAATTTTTGGCGAGGGAATTCCGACGGTGGTGTGGGCGAAGTTAGATGAGGGAGTACTTTTAGAGAGAGAGAATATTGAGAGAGCGACTGATAGAAAGAGAAAGGACAGAGTTAGTGATAAGAGGAGGCGCTGGAGAAAACATTCTGTTTAGGTTTTTAATCATTATTCTCGACGGAACTCTGTCGAGGTTAGTTTCATCGACATCATGATAATTTTGATGAACTATTCCATTGAGGATAATACACATTTCATCGAGTTTATACTCGCGCTAGCGGGAAAGCTTGGCGCCAAGGAGGATGGCTTAATGCCGACATATATCTGTCGAGGATGCATTACGATCGACTGACTTAATATCGATGAAAAATTCAGTCGGTCATATATTAACGTCAACTGAATGTGTTCAGTCTATATTAATTCCATCGAAAATAAAGCTTTTTTTGTAGTGATTAAATCATACCCCTCTGCAAGTATATAAAGTGATCAACTTTATTATACCCTATATTATGCATAATACTTAATCGCGCGCAAAGGCCGAATATACGACCAATAAAATATTCCCTTTATATAAAAGGTTGTTCTTCTCAGTCTTAGAATCAAGATTTGGATTTAATAACAAAATATTGTGATTTCAATTTCTAATTACTTCTCGATCTACCCTAAATAATTGGCATCAATCTGTGAATAATAGTTGAATTCTCTTCTCGAACCTATCAAGTTCTAACAAATGTTCGTCTAACCAGAATAATTGGCTAAGACATTTCTCAACATAATTTGACAATAAACAGGAATTATCTGTACTGTCAATACTAGCTTGTACGGATAGGAATATCCAACAATAGTTATTCTATGTATATTTTCCGAATCAAATAATTCAATTTGAATTATTAAACATGCACTAACTGCGAATAATCAACAATAAATTCTTGGACATGGTATAATTAACAATAATTAACCACTATAATAATTGAATGAATATAACTCAAGGTTGATTTAGGAAACTTGCCTCTTCCGTTGATTACAGCTACACAATAAACTTATCTGCGTTCGTAAGACCTATATCCAATAATATCGGTCTCACAATTAGCACAATATTTCATAACATGCAACAATGTAATTCAAAGTCAATCTTCTCCTAGACACATTATCACATAGTCACATCAGTGTTTATAACCTATATAAACATTTATCAAGTCTAACTAGTTCGGTCTGGTTGGACTTCGGTTTCATCTCGGTGTTCTGGTCAACTTATCCGATAATTAACACAATTATTATCAAGTAAATTCGGTTTCTAAGCTTCAATATTTTTTAGATAAGTCAAATATCATTTATAATATTTTTCGGAAGTTTTAATAATTTATAAGCAATTATTATAATTTATAATAATTTTTCAAACATCGAAATCATTTTTAAATGATTTAATTATCAATTAATCTTATCATCATTAATATTTAATAATTTCAAAATTTTAATGACATACTTGTCAAAATATTAAAGTTATTATCAAAAACCTGAAATATTTTTAAATCAACAATATTCCACTTAAATAATTTTTAAAATAATTAAAATTATTTTTAAGTCATCACCAATAATATTTAAATAATAATGAAATTATCATCCAAATATTGAAAGTCATTAATTATAATTTAAAACATTTTAAATTATTTTTCTCAATTTGAAATGATTTTTAAATAAATAAAATCATTTTTAATTTATTTATTGAATATAATAATTAAATAAATCTAATATCATTAATATTAATTTATAATGAGAATTCTCCAAAAATATTGAAAATTATATTTTATAATTCAAAATATTTTCTAACACTTTATTCTCATTTTAAAATTATTTTTAATTCAATAAAATCATTTTAAACTTATTTATTTAATTTAATAATTAAATAAATCTAATATCATTAATATTAAATTATTAATGAAAATTCTCTAAAAATATTAAAAATTATATTTTATAACTCAAAAAATTTTAAATATATTATTCTTATTTAAAATGATTTTTCATAATATTAAATGATTTTTCTCTAATTTATTTAATATAGTAATTAAATAAATAAAATACCTTTAATATTTAAATAATTATAAATATTAAAGAAAAATATTCCAATTGGTTAGAAATTATTTTTCATAATTTAAAATAATTTTTAAAACCATTTTTATAATTTATTTCTATTTTTAAATAATTTTTCGAAAATTAGAAAATAAATAAACCGTCGCTATAGCCCTTTAGCGACACAAAGCGTTGCTGTTGGTGTTCTTGAGCCGCTAGAACACTGACAGCTTAGTGTTTAAGGGGTCATGTTTGACCGACCCTGATTCTTAGCTTAATCATGTTTTGGGTTTGTTTTAACACTGATCTAGTAGTAGGTACGTAATACTACCATTAACAACCAACATCTTGGTCCAACAACAACTCAGATGCAAGATCTGAGCTTTGCAAGTTCTTGTTAGACAGTTTCTGGGTTTTCCTAGAAACCCAGGTAGTCCTATCAGTTACCTTCATGCTCAATTTTATATAAGTTGTGGTCATGCTTCTTGTGATTTAAACGTTCTTTGTTATAGCCCTTATGTCAAGGAATAACACTAAAGCAACAAATCAGTTTATCATCAACAGGATCAACATGAATCATACGGTCAAACTCGGTCAGAAACTTAGTTCATAGAGTTTCTGGAAATTCCTAGAAATGGAAAATCAGGGTAAGTGACCTACTTTGACCACTTGCTACGATCGATCTGTTTATTTTTTAGGGGATCTTAAGGCACAAGTCTACAGTCCATATTACCAGCTACAACATGAATACAACACATCATCAAAACATTAACATGACTGACAAATTAAGGAGCTTAAAGATGTTGTCAAATACGATTTTTAAATTTCTGGGTTGCCCAAATTTGGTCCGGTCATGCCTGGTCAACGGGTTTTGACCGTTAATAACAACAAATCTATACATCCAATGACCTTGATTTCACTTGAAGATCAAATACAACATAACAAGCTACAAATCTAAACAATAAAACATCAAAAATCGACAACATAGACAGATTTAGGGCCACTGACATTTCTTGTAAGACCACTAAAAATGCTCAAGAACAGTTTTTGAAAAACATAATTTTTACCCTCTTTGATGCTATGGATCCATGATGGATCAACATAGATCAACTAAACACATTTTTTAACTCAAACATAAACATAAAAACACAATGTTGAACCTAGCATACAAGATCTAGAATGACATAAGGTTTATACCTTCTCCTGAATATGCTTGATCTTGGCTCTACCAATCTGATCTAAATGATCAAGTGGTTGTTTATGGAACTAATTTACTTAAAAATTTCGGATGCTAGGAGAGAGAGTTGTTGAAAGCTAGAATGCAAAATGAGCAACTTTTGTGACTTTTCTCTCTCTTTATCTCTTAAATATTTGATTCAATGAATCCATCATGCTAGGTAGCGATTTGGATCTAGTTTGGCTAATAAAATAAGTCACAATGGTCAAATTAGTCGGTGAACTACTAAAGGCCTTGGCCATTTTTACAAGTTACTAATTTAAAAATCCATAAAGGGCATTTTGATCTTTTCTCCTCCAATTTTAATGGCATACAAGGAATTTTAATGGCATTCTAGATATTTACTAACCCTTAGGATTTAACCCTAAGGTCTTAACCCTTAGGTTTTATATTATTAGTTTCTAAAATTTCCAAATTAGGGTTTTAATTAGAAAATTTAAAACTTCTAAATTATAATTAGGGTTTGTAAAATAGAAATTAAGATACTAAAATATAATTAGGGTTTTCTAATCATATTTAAGTTTAATAAACACCTTAGGCTTGCCAATTAGGATTAGGGTTTCCTAATTAGGGTTTAGGAATCTCGGATATGAGATTAGGGTTTCCCGACATACAATTAGGGTTTCCAATTGCGCGTTAGGGTTTCTAATCCTGAGATTAGGGTTTCTAATCTCTTATTATAGTTTATTAGTTTTAAACCTTATCCGATCAATCATTGATCAATATTACTATACAATACAAACACGTATTCATCGATACAATTATTTTAATTGCATTTTCTACCGAATCCCTATCCAGAAATTAGGATTAGGGTTTCCTAAAGCTGTTAAGCACAACTCTACTCTGTTTTCTCAGTCAATACACTAATTAACTAATTCTCGAGGCTTGTATCACAGATACACAGTACAATATTAAAAATCAATTTTAAATAAAAAAAATTTATTCTTAAAATTTTGATTATTCGAAATCCCGGGTTATCACATTCACCCCTCCTTAAAAGGATTCCATCCTCAGAATCACTGTTTTCTTATCCTCTAAAATCTTTTATAGTTGTATCATCAATACCTTATTATTAACACAATATTAATTTCTGTTTCAAATTCTAACCTGTGACATGAATCTATAAAAGAAAATACTTCACATAAATATTTGACTCGTATTACTCGCGTAATTTAAATTCTTAAGTGAAATTGGTACCAGCTGCCACCTCCTAAGCAGCAACCGTATCCTATGCCATAATGTTGAATGTACGGGCGGTTGATCTTCCTGGCTGTGCAGGTCCTCGTATTGCCAATGTTCCACCACCGGGTCCCTTGTTGACATTTTCCTTCTCAGCATTCCTCTTTGGACCATTTTGAACCATATGGTCAGTCGATCCGCACGCAAAACAACCTTGAATTTTCTTCGGACTGGGGAAATTGGGTGACATGTGCCCCTCTTGCCCGCAGTTATAACAGACTCCTTTCTTCTTCAGACAAACACCTGCATGGTTCTTCCTACAAGTTGCACATGGTTCCCTCCCTTTCCTATTCTCTTCAGTCTTGCTACCCGATTGGGTATTCTCACTCCACTTCCTCTTATTAGGGTTACTACCACCACTGCTTCCTCCATCACTTGTCTTCTTCTTCTTCTCCTGATGAAATTGAGATGCATCTTTGCTCCCTCCTTCAGCAATTAATGCCTTCTCCAATAAAACTGCGAACGTATTGATCTGCAATACAGCCAGCTTGTTGAATATCCATGGTTTCAGTTCATTCTCGTATCTTCTCGCCTTTCTTGCTTCTGTGTCCACCTGATGAGGTGCAAATCTTACTAATTCGTTGAATTTAGCCGCATACTCAGATACCGACATGTTCTCATGCTTAAGTTCTAAGAACTTAACTTCCATCCGAGCTTGCATACTCGGTGAAAAATAGTTCTCAATGAACAACTCCTTGAATGTTGCCCACATCACCACCGCTGTACCAGCTCTTGCCTGATTAGTCTCCCACCAGTAATTAGCTTCTCCCTTCATTAAGTATGTGGCAAAAGCCGCCTTTTTCTTCTCCGTTACTCTGGCGATATCGAATGTTTTCTCCATCTCCTTCACCCAAGTTTGGGCTTCAATCACATCTGTGGTCCCTTTGAATTCTGGCGGTCCTACCGCTTTAAAGTCTTTGAAGTTTTCCAATCTGTCGGCTGGCTGATTCCTCGCTCTTCCTTTTGTTGGAGCTCTATTTTCCATAGCTTCGGCTATCATATTTGCAAAGTTTTGCATTGGGTCAACTTGACCTCCTTCATTATTTAACGACCACATAGTGCTCATATAATCGCATATTTATTCAAATAACACATAGTACATATAATACTTAACACATATTACTATCCCTTTTTAAAAAAAATTTGGGATTAACATACTCAACTTTATACAACAAGTTGCAATTCTCCAACTTTACGAAAAAAGTTACCATTTTCAATTTTCACATCACTATTTTCAGTTCATCAAACTTACCACACTTATGAATTCAATAACTTGCCACAATTACATGAGTGTATAAACTTATCCTAGTCAGACCTTTGGCGTCCATTCACTGAGGAGTTCAAAACATTTCATATAATTATGAGTCATAGACTTACCATAAGTATAAGTCTTAAGAACTCACAAATTAATTTTAATCTTATATTCATATAGAATATAAAGATTTCATTCATAAAACATATATATATATATATATATATATATATATATATATATATATATATATATTTACATATGCTTAAACATCATTCTCGATATTACAACACTTAATACCATAACCTTCTACCAAAAAAATATTATCGCTTATATCTAATTTGTCTACCGACCACTCCCTTCACCAGTCTTTTACTTGTTGGGACACTTGTTGAATTCGTGACCCGTTCGTTCACATGAAAAACACTTCCTCGTCTTCGGCTTAGGACAATGCAAAGAAATATGTCCTTCTTGCTTACAGTTGAAACACACATTCTTCCATATCATGCATTCTCTCACGTGAGTCTTTCCACACTTTCTACAGGCTTGCCTCTTCTTCAAGTTTGAATTTTTAGAGTTGTTGCTGTCGTTGTCCCTCTATCTCTTAATCTTGCCCTTCTTACTGGTTCATTTAGACGATCCACCACCTTGAGTCTTCATCCTCTCCACCTGCGCCTTCAGCTCATTCCGTTCTTCAGTCATTTCGCGTAACGCCCGCTCTGTCTTCCACGGCTCCTCTAAGAGAAATACTTTACTCCGGAGTTCCTGGACTTCTGCAGATAGCTGATCTTGTTCTCCAATTTTAATCTTATTATTTAACCCCACCTTAGCTTCTTCAAGCTCCGCCTCCTCATCACCACTTAGATACATCTCGGGGTAATCATCATGATCACTCCCAAGATTAACCATTGGTTCATCTCTTCCCACCTCCTCTACTGACTCGCTCTGTGCTGGCACCTCAGCTACTGGCACTGGCGCGACAGCCGCTGGAATCTCCATACTCATCTTATCTTCTCCCGACATCCTACTATCAGTTTAAACAACTTAATTTGTACTTCTCCAGTACAAACTTCTCACACTATGTGTACACATGTCTCACTATCGATATGCTTCAGCAATCCCTCACTTAGTACTCTAAATGAGTAATCTCTATCTCGCTTATGGTTATAATCCTACGGTTTTCCCCACCCCTCTATAGGTTTATAACCTACGGCTTTGATACCAACCTGTGACACCCCCAAATCTGGGTTACCTGACCCCTGAGTTTGGTGTTCACAATCCATAATATAATACCATCTAACTACCAATTCATATAGAATTAGTAATACATATCACATTAACATATATTGTTAATACATAAGTCCCAAGTTCTCTAACCTATACGTTACAAACATACCCATTAGATATACAAAAAAGGTTTACACTACAACATAATCATAATAATGTTCATTATACTAATTTATCACGATGCCTTTTCCTTTATTCTTCACCGCACCTTCTGCCACTTCGTCCCTAGCTGAAAAGTTTTATTTAGCAAGGGTGAGCAACAAGTTTGCCCTGCAAGTTAAGACATACAATAAAGGTATTAAAATCAATGTCAAGTCTTCTCACATTCTACGCAACAATAATCTGATAATGAAAGAGTACAACGCTTTTAAGGTTTTCTACGATATTCAAATGAATAATCATGAATTAATTCTACGAAATAGCAAATTGGAATGTTTTCCAGATTTGTGCTGAGCGATCCATTGGATCTTGAACTTATCTTCTCGAGTAACTATCCAAGTTATACTTTGATATACCTAGGTGTATTAGATAACCATAAAGATTCACTACAACAAAAAGGCTTATTTCCGACGGACTATTCCATCGACCATAAGGTTATTCCGTCGGCAATTTGATCGTATATAAGCACGTCGAAATTAAGTCCGTCGATTTTTCGGTCGGGAATACTTATAGTCGACCAAATTAGTGTTGACGGAATAGTCAGTCGGAGTTAATATATCCCCGACTGAAAACTTTCTGTCGAGGATATTTGGGCGATGATAAGCATGCCATGTGGCAGTCTGATAAAATTGGAAAAACATCTTAAAATGGAGGAAATTCCATCGAGTATACAACTTGTTCGTCGAAGTTATTCGGTCGATGATAGGCATGCCACGTGGCAGTCTGCAAAAAATGGGAAACAACTTAACCTCGATGGATATCCGTCGAGAATACTACCATTTCGTAGAGGATACTTTTTTTAAAATTTTTTTTTTACTTGTTTTTGCAATATCCAGGGATTTAACCCACATCTTGTACCTGTACCTGTACCTGTTTATCCAGCATCACATACACAAGCTAAATTAAGCTAAATGTCAAAAACATCCCATTACTACTAGCATCCATAACCGCAACAAACCAAAGTAATGAAATGTAAAACCGCATTAATCAAAGTAAATTAAACTAAGGTAAATTACAAAAAATCCCATGAATCTAAACTAAACTATAACAAACATCCCATTAAGCTAAATTAAACTAAGTGTCAAACCACAACAAAACTAAAGTAATGATAAGGTTTAAACTTCAAAATGTACATCAAAAGTTATGTAAAATACAAAAGAATTTAAACTACAAAAGAATGTAAACTAAGTCAAGCTAGTAGAGCCCCCGGTGAGAGGAGGATCATCGGGCGGGCGTCGACGCTTCTCTGTAGTATGAAAATCGCCCTCAACATCATCCCGCTCGTCACCCTGTTGATAAAATATAATGTAACTCATTAGTCCATATATATGATTCAGTTAAAGATAACTAAATGAAAATTAAATAACATGCAGAATATATATTTGTATTTAAAAAGAAATATACCTGAGCAGTCGATCGCTGACTCAACATCGGCCCAAATGCATCGTCGACTAAGGTAACCACCATTCGAAAAATCTCATCGCGTATCGCAGCCCACTGCTATGGAGGGATAAATGTACTCTCGGCGGTGGCACCAGATGCAACGTCCTGCGCAAGCTGATGGAGGCGAGAACGACTAAGCGGGTCCTGACGATGGAACAACGAATCGATCTCAAACCTCTCCGACACCCCAGCCATAACACGCTAGAACAAAGCATCATCTAAGCCAACGCCCGTATGTGATGGTCCCACGGAAGCTCTCGGACGCAGACGCTAGCTTGAGCCTTCAAAAATAAATATAACTTAAATAATATTACAAGTTTACTTTATTCATAAACAAGAAATACACACAAATATTATACCTCATGGTAGTGTATATGCTGGTATCCTCGGTAACCCCAACACTCGATACCGGCCGATAGTACTAGTGGGTGTATCCTGAGACGCGACCCAAAGAGTCGTCTCCTCATCCTGAGATAAACTAATCTCGGGCGGAGGGACGGTGGAATCTAACATCTCAGCATTGCCCCTAGCAGCCTGTAACTCTGCTATACGCTGGCTGCGGAGCCTCTCAAACCGCTCCTGTAATTTGATATACAAGTGAGTTATCTTGGTTTCATCATATAAATTACGTAATATTATCCTAAATAATATTTATTATAGTAAATGTATTACCCGTATGGTTAGTGCTGCTGGAGATATCGTTGAGCCTGAAGTAACGCCCTTCAGCGTATGGACTCTATCCCAGAACTCGATTATAGTAGGAGGTCGGCCCAAGCTACTCTGCATGGCCTAAATCATATACATTAAATAATATCACCTTAATTTACTATAGTTGCAGTATAATATAGAACTAAACTAAAGAGAAATACATTCCGACTTAACCTCCTGAAACGACTGCGAGCCAGAAGTATGTACAACTTGCAGCTTGCCGCGATTCTTCTTTATCTGCTCTGATTTGGTCTTGAATGCATCATCATCCCAGTAAGCACACATCGCAGCCCACACTGCATCTGATACTTCCGGCGGCTGATGATTTCGCAAAGTAGTCCCATGCGATTCTTCTATCGCCCGGACTTCCCTCTATCGCATCTCGTACAACCAGCCGACAAAATTCTTTGAGATGTGGGCAATGATAACGATGTCACCATCCGCCTCAGTGATGCCGGCCTCGTATCTGTAGTATCTCTATCAAACAGACATAACATACATATAATTTATTATTTTAACAATATGTAAATAACATGCATAGACCTTGATTTAAAATATGTAATTCGACTTACGTGAAACTCCCGCAACACTGTCACCATGAAGCCGGCATCCTAGCGCGCATACCTACTAAATCGCTTGCAGCCAGTAGGGAGATGCACTAGGTAGATGGCCTGTACGGTCGCCATAGCGACATGATTAATAATACTAGAATAAAAAATTTATTAAGAACATTTTAATTTATTAATCACATGATAATATCACTCTAATTGAACATAAGTGATATATTATAGTTGAAACCTACACAGACGAGCCGACATCAACCGGAACTGTGTCAGGCACTGCCGATGGACGACCTAATCGACCGAGGTTAGGCCCTCGTGAACGCCGACGTCTAGCATTTGTATGTTTAATATAGTTATGACATTGTTAGAAAATTGTAAATGAATGTATAATATAGTTATGAATAATGTTACTGAGCCATAAAAGAAATCAACTCACTAGCATCTGAAGACGACCCTCCCCGGGAGCCGTCACCCGATCTGGAGCGGCTGTGAAGCCCCCAAAACAGGTATACATCACCCATCTTGAGTCGCCAAATATATGGTACAAAATTCAAATACAACTTAATTATACAACAATCGTGTAAAATACGACAAAACATAATCTAAGAGTTTTAATAAGAATAATGTCATCTAGATAATATTCACACTCAATGGAGTCCTCATTACATTTATTTTCAGACTATTTAACAGAATAGTGAGGACTACTAATGCTATCATCTGGACCGTCACTCCATTCCCCGACTAGTCCCAGCTACGTTTTCATTTCCTGAAGAGAACAGTGATGAAAGGGTGAGCTCAACTAGACCAGTAAGAAATATTATAACTAAGATTGTGACGCCCCCAAAATAGATATACATCACCTATTCTGAGTCGCCAAATACATGGTACATAATACAAATATAATATTACATAAACAACATGAGTTATGAGTTTTAATACAAATATTTTCTTCTAGACAGTATTCAAACTCAAAATAAGTCCTCAATACATTTATTAACACACTATTTCATAGAATAGTGAGGACTACTAATACTATCATCTTGACCGTCACTCCGTTCCCCGGCTAGTCCCTGCTACGTTCTCATTTCCTGAAGAGAACAATGAAAGTAAAAGGGTGAGCTCAACTAGCCCAGTAAGAAATATTATGACTAAGATAATGCATAATAAATTATCGTTAGCCTTCAACAGTGTTAAACTGATACAATATAATAAACATCAAATTTAACTGAAGCGAAATACGCAATCCATTAACTGAGTCAAGTAGAGAATAAAATCTATTATCTTCTATGATTTAAAATATTTTTCATCACTTTTATTGCTGAGACTCAGTTTAATAAATAAACCACATCATCCCTACACTACGGCCAAGGATATTCATTAGTATCACTACTACAAATTATCCATGCACTACGGGTCAAGGATATTCGTGTATTCATCAATGGTCATGATCATGCCAACAACTGTCCATCAATGCACAACGGGCCAATGAGGACTTTTACCACATCAGTTGTAACATTATGGTCATGATTATACCGAATAATTCCTGGTCATAATCATACAAGCCACAGATGACTTTCAACATAATATAAACACGAGGATTGTGACAACCCGGAAAATCGGATTGTCCAGAATTTAAGTTTAAAGAATTAGTTAGTAATAAAATGAATTTATTTTGAATTTGTGACAACCCGAGAATTTAGACAATTTATTAAAATCTTAAATGATTGATTTAAGGTCAAATAATAGACCTAGACAGGAAATAAGTCTATGCGTTTGACGTTATTGGGATTGAATTTTGATGATTTCAAAATTTGGTAAAAGAAATAGGTAAATTATTCAGGATTAAGTATCTATGTGATTAAATTCTGTGTATGTGGTTATGTATGTATTCTGCATGTGGTTAAGGGTCAATGGTTGACCAGATAAAGAATATTTGTAACAAACCCTAATTATATATTAAGAACTTTAACGTTCGGTTAGGAAACCCTAGCGATTAATAAGAAATCCTAGAAATTTGTTCTTGAAACCCTAATGTCAGTTCCGGGAATAAAAAAACCCAATTCGGTGCATGAATCCCTAAATCGGGAACTTAATGGCATAAGGGTAAATAATTATAGGATTAATTAGGGTTAATCTTAACAAATTGATTACAAAACCCTAATTCTGAATTTGAAACCCGATTTGATAATTAGAAAACCCTAATACCAGATCTGAAAACCCTAATTCCAGATTTTGATAAAATGAAGCCCTAATTTGGGAATAGAAAGGATAATTATAATGCTTATGTGGTATTAATTATACTACTAATTAGGGCAAAGGTTAATTAATTAGCAAACACTAATTTTCAATTTTTGGAACCCAAATTGTTCCGTCAGAAACCCTAATGCTCAATTGTGGATTTAATTGCTAAAATTAGCAATGTTAATTAAGAAACCGTAATCCTATTTTTTTTAATTTATGAGTAATTAGAAAACCCTAATCCAATTACGAAATTTAATTTCTAATTTAGAAAAAAAAAAAATTTATTAGAAACCTTAATTAGTGGTTTATAAATCCTAATTCGTGATTTTGATTTTAATTGCTTAATTAGCGATTGTAATTAGGAAATTCTAATCCTAATTAGCAAGATTGAATTTATGATTAGGAAATTATGATATAATTAGGAAGCCCTAATTATAATATAGAAATCATGATTTTCTATCTTATAATTTAACTAGAAAATCTTAGAAATCCAAGTTGCTAAATATTTAGGGATTAAAACCCTAAACCCTAGATTTCTCAAAACCTAAACCTTAAGGGTTACAACAAATAAGCATTCTAGAATTAAAATTTTGTGAGGAAAATGACCATTTTGCCCTTTTGACATATTCCTAAATAGGTGGCTTGCAAATATTGTTGTTTATTGAGTTGTTGAACAACTCTTAACCACCCCTTGACTTTACAATATCAGCAATCAGCCTATGATAGCAGCTAAGCAAGCCTATTGCAATGAATCAAGAATTATATAAAGAAATGGGAGAGAGAAAGTTCACCAAATTTGCTTAATTTTTATTCAACTCTCACCAACTCTCTCTATATCCCAAAGCTCCGAAATATTATAGTAGATCAGTCACTTATTCAGCTTTAGATCACTCAAGATCAGGACATCAAGATCAAAAAATCAAAATCAAGCATAATATGTATATGAACCCTAAAATTCGATATTCTCTTGATTTATTGTTAAATGTTGTTGTTTGTTGGTTAAACATGTGTAATATGGTGTCAAATGATGATCTGGGTTATCAAAACACAAACCCATAACATCAAAGTGCACGATTTTAATGTTTTCTAAAATCTGGAAAAATTGAAAAGTATGATCTAACAGTCATATGTCAGACCCCATAAATCCGTGTGTGTTTGATGATTTGTGCATATGATGTTTTAGATCTGTTCTATGATATGTAGTCTTTGATCTGAAATATGTAACAGGGTTGGATCATGTCTCGATCGTTTGTTATAGGCAGTCAAACTACGTTGACCATTAACGAAAAAAGGTTTCTGGGCAACCCAGAAACCCAGCTGTTTCCTGACAACCTTTTTGTGGCCTCAGATCTTGTGGTTTGTTAATTTTTAGGATAAGTGATTGCTTGATCTTTGTAGCCTGACATGTCGACTGCATATTACAGTCAGTATTTAACTTAGATCCATAACAGAATTGAATCTGTGGCCAGTCAATCAACCGTTGACCATCAGCCAGATGAACTTTTCTGGAAAACCCAGAAAGTTCAAGAACAACTTCTGACCTCTACTTTGACCGGCTTGAATCTTGTAGATCTGTTATTTTTAGGAAGATATAATGTTATTATATTGTACGATGACATTAGTGCTACAGGTTTAGACCTTAAGAACACTTATTTAATGCCCAGAACGTATATCTAATCGAGCTTAAAAATAGGCACTCGAGACTGCCTGGGTTTCTGGGTTACCCAGAAAACCCAGGACGCTCTGACAACTAGTTTGGATGAACAGATCTTCGTGATGTGGAATGATATGACCAAGCTGACGATTTAATATTGTAGTGATACATCTCTACTACAATATCACGGGCTTTGATGTCCCAGAATCATTAAGATCAAAACATTATAAGTGGTCAAACGTAGTACCCTGCAATCTGACTATGAAGCTCAAGAACACTCAAGAACACCTATAGCGACAGAAAGTGTCGCTAGCCCTTTAGTGAAAGTTTTATTATTATTTTCAAGAAATTAATTAAAAATTAGAAAAAAATTAGTTTTTAATTATTAAAAATACATAATAAATTATGAAAAATTATTTTAAAGTCTGAAAAATAGTTTTTAATTATTTTAAGTATATTTTGAAAATATTTAATATTTTTGGAATATAAATGGTATTTATTTATTTAATTATAATATTAAATAAATAATTTAAAAATAGTTTTAATTCATAAAAAATCATGAAAAATTATTTTTATGATAAAAGAAAATATTTTAAGTTATTTTTGATAAATTTTGATATTTTGTGATGAATTTCATTAATAATTTATTATTAATGGTAATTATTTTATTTAATTAATATATTAAATAAATTATGGAAAAATAGAATTAATGTTTTAAAAATCATATAAAAATGATTTAAGTGTTATAAACATATTTGAAGTTATAAAATATAACTTTTGATATTTAGTCATAAAAATATTAATATTTTAATATTAATACCAGTTATCGGATAATAGAATTAAGTGTTTAAAAATCATATAATTATGATTTTAAGGTATTAAAAATATTTTGAAATATTATAATTATATCATAATATTATGTAATGATTTTCATTAATATTTTATAATAAATAAATATTAATGATTAAGTAATTATGTGGTATTTAATTTATTTAAATACGATTTTAATGATTGAAAATGGTGATAAATGATAATAATTATATGAAAATTATTATGAGCCTAAGAAAATTATTTTGGCTGTTAAGAAAATTATCTGAGTTAATTGTTAATTGTTAAGTCAGAGTTTAATTTAACTTAAACTCGATAAAAGTCCAACTAGACCGTCGGGATGTTAGAATTGTGTCGGGTTCAACTCAGACTGCAATAGTTTGACTTGATACCTAGTCTTATGTGTGTTATAGACTGATAGGGTTATGTGCTATGTGTTTAGGTTATTCTATGGATATGTATATATAACAATATTACACTGTGATGATATTATTCTAATATTGGAGATCAATATTACTAATATTAGGTCTTCGGGTAAATCGTTATAAATTGCGTTGCGATAATCAACGGTTCAGGCAAGTTTCTTTGTACTTAACTCTAATAAGAGTGTTTTATTCATGCTTATGGTTAATCATTGCTGATTGCCACGAAAATTGTACTCTGTACATCTTGCATGTATAAGTCAGGTATGAAAGGCTGATCACCTTCATTACCAGTTGGTTCAGAAATGTTTGTTCATGTATAAAACTTGTTCAGTCTAAAGTTTGTTCGTGCTAGTTCTCAATTATATTGATGAATTATAGCCAGCTTGTTATTCATACTCTTCAATCATGATATATCGTTATATTATTGTATTTAAACTTGCTGGGCAACTTTCATGCTCACCTTTGCTATATCATGATAAAACATTGCAGATAAGTTGAACGTGTTCGGATACAAGAAAATGTTAATGCCAAGTTCAGCTTGGGATAAAATGTGCGGCTAGTTTGTAATAGTTTATTTTGATAAATGTTGTTGTGTAATAGATATTATATGAATTTTGTATAAGTTAAGGTTACTCGACCTTGGGGAATAGTGTGTAATATAATGTATAAACAATTTATGTTTATATCTTCCGCAAATAGTTATAGAAATAGTATACCGGATCCGAGGGGATTTGGGGCCCGGATTCGGGGCTGCTACAGTTGGTATCAGAACTATTGGTTATGAAGCTTAGGTAGGAATACCTGAGACCAATAACCGCAGTGATTAGGATAAGTGCTAACTTAAATAAATTTAGTTGGTCGGTATGATTCAAAGACGAATCTCGGCGAGTGTAAGACACAGAGTTCCCTAACTCTGATAATAAAGTTGAACAGTAACAGTAAATAGATCGAGTCTAAAAGACTGATAGTGCAGGAATAGGAGATCATAAAACAAAACGATCATAGTCATAAAATTGAATCGTAATATATACGATGAGATCACCCCGTGATCTGTTAAGGTTATGACAACCGAAAAGAATCAATCTGATGATTGAAAAGTTTACAGCAAGATGCTGTGTGTAAGTTGTACTATGAAATGGTACTATGAAAACTCATGAAAAAGTTATGGATTATGGATACGGATTAAATGAAATTCGTATGGAAAAAGGGGGTTAAGATTAGGTGGGGATTTCAATGAGGACTCGTGTTAGCAACTGAGTTGTATGATTTCTTGTATGGGTGGGGAATTGTACTTGGTGTAAAAACTACTTAGTTGGTGGCATTGGTAACCATTGAAATGTTGTGTCACGCTAGTTATTATATATAGATAAATAAGTCATAGGTAGAGAATATAGGATTAAGTACGAGTTCTTAGAACTCATACTTATGTGACATTCTTGACTCATAGTTGTATGAAATGTTTATGAGCCCCTCAGCGAACGGACGCCAAAGGTCAGACTAGTGTAAGTTCGTAAACTCATATAATTGTGGCCAGGTTATGAAATCATAAGTGTGGTTTTATGAATTGGGTATAGTTGTGTGTGAATAGAGTGTTAAGGATTATAGGAACAGATAGATTGTTAAGCAATCGATCATTAGTGGAGACTTAGGTTTTCCTAAACTCCTAGCTATGTTAAACGTCAAATTTTTGACATCAAGCTAAATACGCACTATGTGCCTTTTAAAAAAAATGTAGACTCGTAACCATTTTTGAAACGGTTTAAAGTACAGTCTATGCTACTTATTTCGGCTAGACGCAAATGATTTGAAATATCAAAAATTGTTTTTATTTATCACTTATGTACCATGTAACCTGGTGCAGAGATGATAAAAATGATGGAGTCATCAAAGCATTATTACTTAGTGTGAATTTGACCTAAAGTCATTGTTCCACTATGGTATGATGTAGTATGATAAAATCACCAAATGACGGAATCCTCAACGGACTGTAAATACAGTGCGGCATCATGACGTCATTCTCAAAAATGTTTTCAAAAATTTTAATTTGCCAACCGGGTTTGGCTACACCTAAATAATTCGATTGAATTGAATTATTAATATGAGTCTATGCTATTTGATTCAGCTAGACTAATGTTATAAAAAAAACTCCAAGTGTTTATTGAAAGAATTTCCCTAACCAAATTGTTTTGGTGCGGAATCCTATGATAAGACTGAGGTGAATGATAATGTTTGGATAAATAATCCAATCTAGTAGCGTAAATATTCGCTAAAATGATTTAATAAATTATGCATGACGTACGAGTACGATATGCTAATCACCTAAAGTACTAGTAATGGTAGTTTACCTTCTTTGTGACTGTAAACAGACCAAGTAATGTTTTGTTTTGCGGTATAAATACCGTTAAAACTATGTGTTCATGGTCTATATGACCCCTCAGCACAATTTGAAAATTTTTACTCTTGTGAGTGGTGAATTGGGTAGCATGTGATATGTGTGAATGGTGTAAGGTGTACGGTGTACGGTGTAAGGTGTAAGGTGAATTTCGGGGACGAAATTCTTCTAAAGAGGGGTGAATGTGACAACCCGAGAATTTAGACAATTTATTAAAATCTTAAATGATTGATTTAAGTCAAATAATAGACCTAGACAGGAAATAAGTATATGCGTTTGATGTTATTGGGATTGAATTTTGATGATTTCAAAATTTGGTAAAAGAAATAGGTAAATTATTCAGGATTAAGTATCTATGTGATTAAATTCTGTGTATGTGGTTATGTATGTGTTCTGCATGTGGTTAAGGGTCAAGGGTTGACCAGATAAAGAATATCTGTAATAAACCCTAATTATATATTAAGAACTTTAATGTTCGGTTAGAAAACCCTAGCGATTAATAAGAAATCCTAGAAATTGGTTCTTGAAACCCTAATGTCAGTTCCGGGAATAAAAAAACCCCAATTCGGTGCATGAATCCCTAAATCGAGAACTTAATTGCATAAGTGTAAATAATTATAGGATTAATTAGGGTTAATCTTAACAAATTGATTACAAAACCCTAATTCTGAATTTGAAACCCGATTTGATAATTAGAAAACCCTAATACCAGATCTGAAAACCCTAATTCCAGATTCTGATAAAAAGAAGCCCTAATTTGGGAATAGAAAGGATAATTATAATGCTTATGTGGTATTAATTATACTACTAATTAGGGCAAAGGTTAATTAATTAGCAAACCCTAATTTTCAATTTTTGGAACCCAAATTGTTCCGTCAGAAACCCTAATGCTCAATTGTGGATTTAATTGCTAAAATTAGCAATGTTAATTAGGAAACCCTAATCCTATTTTTTTAATTTATGAGTAATTAGAAAACCCTAATCTAATTACGAAATTTAATTTCTAATTTAGAAAAATTTATTTTTTTATTAGAAACCTTAATTAGTGGTTTATAAACCCTAATTCGTGATTTTGACTTTAATTGCTTAATTAGCGATTGTAATTAGGAAATTCTAATCCTAATTAGCAAGATTGAATTTATGATTAGGAAATTATGATATAATTAGGAAGCCCTAATTATAATATAGAAATCATGATTTTCTATCTTATAATTTAACTAGAAAATCTTAGAAATCCAAGTTGCTAAATATTTAAGGATTAAAACCCTAAACCCTAGATTTCTCAAAATCTAAACCCTAAGGGTTACAACAAATAAGCATTCTAGAATTAAAATTTTGTGAGGAAAGTGACCATTTTGCCCTTTTGATATATTCGTAAATAGGTGGCTTGCAAATATTGTTGTTTATTGAGTTGTTGAACAACTCTTAACCACCCCTTAACTTTACAATATCAGCAATCAGCCTATGATAGCAGCTAAGCAAGCTTATTGCAATGAATCAAGAATTATATAATGAAATGGGAGAGAGAAAGTTCACCAAATTTGCTTAATTTTTATTCAACTCTCACCAACTCTCTCTATCCTAAAGCTCCGAAATATTATAGTAGATCAGTCACTTATTCAGCTTTAGATCACTCAAGATCAGGACATCAAGATCAGAAAATCAAAATCAAGCATAATATGTATATGAACCCTAAAATTCGAAATTCTCTTGATTTGTTGTTAAATGTTGTTGTTTTTTGGTTAAACATGTGTAATAGGGTGTCAAATGATGATCTGGGTTATCAAAACACAAACCCATAACATCAAAGTGCACGATTTTAATGTTTTCTAAAATTTGGAAAAATTGAAAAGTATGATCTGACAGTCATATGTCAGACCCCATAAATCCGTGTGTGTTTGATGATTTGTGTATAAGATGTTTTAGATCTGTTCTATGATATGTAGTCTTTGATCTGAAATATGTAACAGGGTTGGATCATGTCTCGATCGTTTGTTATAGGCAGTCAAACTACGTTGGCCATTAACGAAAAAGGGTTTCTGGGCAACCCAGAAACCCAGCTGTTTCCTGACAACCTTTTTGTGGCCTCAGATCTTGTGGTTTGTTAATGTTTAGGATAAGTGATTGCTTGATCCTTGTAGCCTGACATGTCGACTGTATATTACAGTCAATATTTAACTTAGATCCATAAAAAAATTGAATCTATGGCCAGTCAAACAACCGTTGACCATCAGTCGGATGAACTTTTCTGGAAAACCCAGAAAGTTCAAGAACAACTTCTAACCTCTACTTTGAGCGGCTTGAATCTTGTAGATCTGTTATTTTTAGGATGATATAATGTTATTATATTGTACGATGACATTAGTGCTACAGGTTTAGACCTTAAGAACACTTATTTAATGCCTAGAACGTATATATAATCGAGCTTAAAAATAGGCACTCGAGACTGCCTGGGTTTCTGGGTTACCCAGAAAACCCAGGACGCTCTGACAGCTTGTTTGGATGAACAGATCTTCGTGATGTTGAATGATATGACCAAGCTGACGATTTAATATTGTAGTGATACATCTCTACTACAATATCACGGGCTTTGATGTCCCAGAATCATTAAGAACAAAACATTATAAGTGGTCAAACGTAGTACCCTGCAATCTGACTATGAAGCTCAAGAACACTCAAGAACACCTATAGCGACAGAAAGTGTCGCTATAGCCCTTTAGCGACAATTTTATTATTATTTTCTGGAAATTAATTAAAAATTAGAAAAAATTAGTTTTTAATTATTAAAAATACATAATAAATTATGAAAAATTATTTTAAATTCTGAAAAATAGTTTTTAATTATTTTAATTATATTTCAAAAATATTTAATATTTTTGGAATATAAATGGGATTTATTTATTTAATTATAATATTAAATAAATAATTTAAAAATAGTTTTAATTCATGAAAAATCATGAAAAATTATTTTTATGATAAAAAAAAATATTTTAAGTTATTTTTGATAACTTTTGATATTTTGTGATGAATTTCATTAATAATTTATTATTAATGGTAATTATTTTATTTAATGAATATATTAAATAAATTATGGTAAAATAGAATTAATGTTTTAAAAATCATATAAAAATAATTTAAGTGTTATAAACATATTTGAAGTTATAAAATATAACTTTTGATATTTAGTCATGAAAATATTAATATTCTAATATTAATACCAGTTATCGGATAATAGAATTAAGTGTTTAAAAATCATATAATTATGATTTTAAGGTATTAAAAATATTTTGAAATATTATAATTATATTATAATATTATGTAATGATTTTGATTAATATTTTATAATAAATAAATATTAATGATTAAGTAATTATGTGGTATTTAATTTATTTAAATACAGTTTTAATGATTGAAAATGTTGATAAATGATAATAATTATTTGAAAATTATTATGAGCCTAAGAAATATATTTTGGCTGTTAAGAAAATTATCTGAGTTAATTGTTAACTGTTAAGTCAGAGTTTAATTGAACTTAAACTCGATAAAAGTCTGGCTAGACCGTCGGGATGTTAGAATTGTGTCGGGTTCAACCCAGACTGCAATAGTTTGACTTTATACCTAGTCTTATGTGTGTTATAGACTGATAGGGTTATGTGCTATGTGTTTAGGTTATTATATGGATATGTATATATAACAGTATTATACTATGATGATATTATTCTAATATTGGACATCTATATTACTAATATTAGGTCTTCGGGTAAAGCGTTATAAATTGCGTTGTGGTAATCAACGGTTCAGGAAAGTTTCTTTGTACTTAACTCTAATAAGAGTATTTTATTCAAGCTTATGGTTAATCATTGCTTATTGCCACAAAAATTATACTCTGTACATCTTACATGTATAAGTCAGGTATGAAAGGCTGATCACCTTCATTACCAGTTGGTTCAGAAATGTTTGTTCATGTATAAAACTTGTTCAGTCTAAAGTTTGTTCGTGCTAGTTCTCAATTATATTAATGAATTATAGCCAGCTTATTATGCATACTCTTCAATCATGATATATCGTTATATTAATGTATTTAAACTTGCTGGGCAACTTTCATGCTCACCCTTGCTATATCAAGATAAAACATTGCAGATAAGGCGAACGTGTTCGGATACAAGAAAAGGTTAATGCCAAGTTCAGCTTGGGATAAAATGTGCGGCTAGTTTGTAATAGTTTATTTTGATAAATGTTGTTGTGTAATAGATATTATATGAATTGTGTATAAGTTAAGGTTACTCGACCTTGGGGAATAGTGTGTAATGTAATGTATAAACAATTTATGTTTATATCTTCCGCAAATAGTTATAGAAATAGTATACCGGATCCGAGGGGATTTGGGGCCCGGATTCGGGGCTGCTACAAAATTTCTGAAAAACGCGTAATGATAGAATTCTGAGACGAGATGGAATATTCAATAATATTTCAGTTATGGCAAAAACAAAGTGTTTGCATGCAGACTTAAAACCTAATGGTTAGGAAAAGTGAGTTTTGAGAATTTTATGATTTCGTATAATAATTAGAGTTATTATGTTTGATAAATACAAGTATAATACTAGTTATTATATGAGTATAGTATGAAGATTAGTACGACGTATAATACGAATATCGTACAAACTATATACGAATAGAATACGAGAATGTAATGCGTAGAATGCGATTAGTCTTAATGGACTTTGAGTTCATGGACTTTGAAGAATCCAATTGAACTTGGATTATATCAAGCCCAATGGATTATGTAATCAAGTGTAGGGTTGGCCCAGTAAGAATTAATATAAGGCCCAATGTTAGATTTAATTAAGCCCGATCCAAGAAAATAAACCGTGGATCGAACCGATGGGTCATCGGATGGGTAAAACCCATGGGGGAGACCCATGGGCATAAGGGGCGGCCACTTGGCCACCAATTAAGGGTGGTGGCCAAGTAAACTTGGTGGCTAAGCTTTGAATAGTAAGGAGGTTAGGGGCAAAATGACCAATTTGCCCTAAGCCTTTGTTTTCTATAAATAGAAAGATTAAGTTTATTATTTTAAGATTTTGAAAATCCTACACTATGAGAGATAGAGAGAGAGTTCGAATGGGAGAAGAAGAGGGAGAGAATGAGGAAAAGCTTGCCGAGTGCACGCTTTGTCCGACGGAATGATATTAAAGAAGAACGGTAATCTGAACCCTAGTTTCTTCTAATTTTCTTTAAGTTTAATATGTTTAAATCATAAATTAATGAGAATAAGAAGTAGATGATGTTAGGAATGGTTTTATATGGTTGAAATCATAAGAAAATGAAGAAATAAGAATTAGAAATTTAGTTTATAAATTTCTTAAGGAAGTGTAAGATTCGTAAGGATTTTGAGCGATCCGAATGAATCTTATGAAAGAGTAAGTCAAATAAGTAAGGAATGATGTTCTGTAACATCAAATTCCAAGAAAACGTAAATTCGTAATCCAAAATATTGATTAAAAACGATAAACACGCGAAGAACGTTGTTGATGGATAAATTTAAAATCATCGTAGGATAATTGTTATTGATGGACAAGTTTAAAACCATCTTGTATAAGTTAGTTGCGTATTGCTTGGTTAGGGACGTTAGAAACGTTCATGAAAAATGGATTAAAACTAAGCTATAACGAAGTTAGGGTGAAAATTTCTAAAAAGTAGAACGAGAATTAGAAAGTTAGTAAATGAGCCCAAACGTATAGGGTTTCATAAGAATGTAAGAGAACATATAAAACATGAGTCATGGACTCAAGAATGAATGAATTACGAGTTCGGATGACCGAATTAAGGACGAACGAATGAAGAACGTTAAAAATGTAAAACGAACGAAGAGCGAAGATTAAGCCAATTGAATGACATATTAACAGATTCAGAACAAAGTTCTGTCTAACGTTAATCGAATTACGTAAGATAAGGAAGAAAATGTCTTTGAAACAATCTTATCCCGAGTTATAACGAATAAGATATGAGATTTCAAAGTCAGCGTCTCAAGCTTGTAAAAGACTTAGAAAATTTTTCTAGGTTTCATGCTTGGTGCCGCAGCGCGAGTCTTGCATTGGGGGCCGGTGCCGCAGCGCAAGGTCAGGCCATTAGCTACTGCTAAGTGGCGCCACAATGCGAAGGAAAGGGAAGGGCATGGAGCCGCAGCGCTGGTGTAGGGCAATGCCCAGAAATGAGATTTTTATTGCTCAATTACTGGGGGATGTGTAAGAAAGAAATATGAACATATAGTTCAACTAATGTAGCACATAATTAAGTGTATTAAACCTTTGATGAAGGTTGAATAAAAATTTTAAATGAGATTAATAGATAAAGAATGTAGATGCGGGTTACAAAACCAATGTCCAGGAACCGTAGTCACAATGAAACGAACGTGAGGGATTGCTATAATTGTGATTCCTTAAACGTTGATTGACTAGGGTAATGAATAACATTTTGATGTTATGTGATGGTCATGAGAGATGAATGTAAAGCGTTTAGATGCTGTGAACGCAACGTTGTTGCGATGAAAGATCGGTCTTAGCATACAACGAACCATATGGCTTTGACATTAGGAAAGAATAATGAACATGGGGTTCAGGTGATGAGTAATGAATGGAAGTAATTAAAACCTTGAATGAAGGTTGAATAGAATTAAGAGGCAAGTAACGTAAATATTGAATACATTAATGATCCTCGTAAATTGTATACACGTCGGGCGAATGTTCTAAGTATACATTAGTTGTATGACTTAGACGTTGATAGAAATAATAAGATATGAATTATCAAGAAAGCCGCAGAGAACGATAATAAGATTAATGAAAGCCGAATATGAGTCGGATGAGAATGTTAGAATGAAATGTAAGCATTGGACACTTGAACTGGGTTAAAGGTTAAGTGTATGCAAATACTAAATGGGTAGAATCTACACCCCGTGTATGGTTTGACCGTAAGGTAATGAAGATCAATGATTTAACCTGTGAACGGTGGAGAAGCTGAATTAAGGACAAGAACGTATACCGTAAAAGAAGTCGAGTTAAGGTTTATAACTTGGATAACGTTCCGAGTCAAATGAATCAGACGTTGTAAGATAAGAATAAGGTAACGTAAAATTCTTAACGCTATCAATGCGTATAATGAATATTGACTGATCGTCCTAAGTATACAAAAGATTTTATAACTTAGAAGTTAAAGAATGAATCTTGATGTATGACATTTAGTTGCCAGAAAGCCATAAGGAATAAGAATTTGACTTAACAAATATTATAGGTTAATAGTTTGGATAAGTTAAGATGAATTTAGGTTCCAGTACAATCGTAACCTTTGATGGTTGACATATGGGAGCTGGGCTAAACAATTCCTTCAGAGAGCGAAGGTATATACAAAACTGGCAACCGATCTAACTCACTGTTATGGGCAGTGTAGATGAGACTGAAACTTGTTTGTTGGTTGTTTGTGGGAAACCACTCAGAATACCATATGGACTACTAGCAGAGACACGATGTGTGCTGAGTCCTATTAGAGTTATAAGAAGAAGGTAAGAATGTAAATCATCAAAGATGATGAATGTATTAAGTAAGACATCTAAGTATGTTATGAAGCCGTTAACCGATAAATGAAGTTGGTCGCGTAAACTTAGTTTGTAAGAACGTGAACCGTAAGAAGTAAAGTAAAGTAAACCAATACGTAAGTCAAGTATATGACTAAATGGTACATGTGTTATTTCCTTATGTGCTACATAGGAATTGGAATGAGCAGTTCAACGTAAACTATAAGATGTAGTTGTACGTAAGGCATGTTTCCTAACTTCATTCATATTTTAAATGAATGTTAGTTTCTAAACTTCTCAGATGTTGAACTTGAGAAGTTCTTTCTATGTGCAAATGTGTGATATTTGTACAAGTTGTTAGAATATATGAGGCCTTGTGCCACAATGTGAATACTTCGAGGTTTTTATGATATAAACTGTTCTGTGATTGAATTATTCAATATGAGAATGTTCTGTTTATACATGAACCATTATTGTTAAGTTTGTGCTATTGATTCTAGCCAGATAGAATTTGTATAAAAGAGAGTAGAGAATGAAAGTATTTCAAAGGGAATGTAACTAATGTTTTAAAATGATAGGAATCGAGATTATTCCTATTATTTAAGCTGCTTCATAACCTTTGTTCGGTTATTGAAGTCTTACAAGAATGTTTGAATTCTTAAAGTTATTTATTCAACTATTATAACTTGCTGGGCAATAGAATGCTCACACTTGCTTTAAATAAAAACATTTTTTAGCGAATGATGTTAGAAAGAACTTAAGGATCTCGAAAAGATCAAGCTGATCGGTATCCAGAAGAAGTGACATTCATTATATGAATGTGCGTGAAGATCAAGCGAAGACTTGTAATATAGAATGATAGAATTAAACTATAGAATAGTTTAATGAACGATTATGTATCCTTGGTAGCGGATAAAAGTTACTTGTACAAGATGTAAAGAATAATGTAATTACCATTATTTGGAATGAAAGAGGTTTTATGATTTTAGAACCTAGGATTTGAGGATGTATGTTGTTATATTTAGCTATATATTGATGTATGTTTAGAAGAAGATGGGATCGTGACGTACGGAATCCAGATGTGAAAATAGACGGAATTTTGTGGCATTACAAGGATGATGACAATGATATAAGAATTCAATAAAACAAGTTCAAGAATTAATTTATCCAGGAACCAATAACGTCCAAATTGTCAACATGATACTGCTTTGTAGAGTAAAATTCAAGAATGCTCAGAAGAATATTTCCATGAAAAGATACTGGATGAAGCGCAGATATCCAGGATATTCTACTAATTTCATGGAGTATAGAAGCCAAAACTTTAACCAACTGAGTATAATAGAATATATGAAACTGCAAATTGATTTTTGCCCGCCATGCGGTAATCCACGTAGACAAATTATTTCCACAATTTAATAAGGAATGAATACAAAGAATCATTCACCATGCATGTGATAATCCACATAGATAAGTTATTCTAACAGAATAATAAAGAATGGAAAAACAGAAGAAATCACCATGTATGCGATAGATCGCACAGACGGGTTATTCCAACAGAATAATAAATAATGGAACCAGGTCATACATAAACACACATACATGATATTCCAACAAAATAATAAATAATGGAACCAGGTCATGCGTAAAACGCACAGATATGATATTTCAACATAATAATAAATAACGGAACTAGGTTATGCGTAAACGCACCGATAGGATGTTCCAAAAGGATAATAGAGAATGGAATAATAACAGAATTTTACCATGTATGCGGTGCTTCGCATAGACAGGTTATTCCAGCAGAATAATAAAGAATAGAATAACAACAAAATTTCACCATGTATGCAGTACTTCATATGGACAGGTTATTCCAACATAATAACAAAGAATGAAATAATAGAAGAATTTCACCATGTATGCAGTACTTCACATAGACAGGTTATTCCAACATAATAATAAAGAACGGAATAACTGAAGAATTTCACCATGTATGCGGTACTTCGCATAGACATGTTATTCCAACATAATAATAAAGAATGCAATAATAGAAGAATTTCACCAAGTATAGGGTAGTCCGTGTATACAGGTTATTCCAACAGAATAATAAAGAATGGAATAACAGAAGTTCTCTTCATGAATACAAAAGAAATAATACCCCTTACGGGTATAAAAAATAATATCCCTTACCTTAGAAGAATCTGGATATAGGAGTACTGAAGTAGCAGAATACTTTTCTTCTTTCTCTCTATAGTTTCTCTCTCTAGAGTTTCAGTGAATTCGTAAGAAATAATGAAGGAACGAGCTTCTATTTATAGGAGAATGGACTGAATAGTAACTAATTCATGAACGGTCCAGATTGATTTACTTTTGAATGGACGATCCATATTGATTTACTATGCAGTATAAATAAAATATTCTAATAAAACAAAATCTTTTAAATAAAATATAATATATTCTATTTATAATCTAATAAAACGAATAACTTTATAAAAGTATTCTATTTTATATAAAAAGATTTTACTATGCAAAATACTATGCATAATAAAATATAATATATTCTAATTATTGTCTAAGAAAACAAATAACTTTATATAAGTATTCTGTTTTATATAAAATGCTTTTCTGTTTTATTACATTAATAATACTAATAAAACAAAATTTATATATATATATATATATATATATATATATATAAACTTCCGTGACCTCATAAAAAAAGACACCTCAATATATTTAACAACATTTATCATCATTATTATAATTCACAATATTAATCGACCAAGTCGTTCCCAGGAAAAAGGGAGCTTTCCAATAAGGATTTCTCCTTATTAGCGCGCGATTAGGTGACCAAACCTCTCTTTGGCAGAACTTCTAGACATCGTTAACATTGCAAATAACAATATTAATAACCATGTTATCTCAATTATTGATTTAATAATATATAAAATATCGACAATAATTGAATCAAATAACGTGAGATACTATACAGCAATTACTATAGCAATAATTGAATAAAACTAGGTGTCTTCTTATGCAGAAATCAATAATCAATACCGTGTGCTACTATGCAACCACGCGTATTACTGTACTTTTACTACTGAGTAGTTCAACAGTATTAATGTTAAAACTTCCGCCATTATTTTCATAAAAATATTTTTGTCGTTTTCTCAATCTGACAATAATTCGATTGTGGGGGTCCGCCAATGATTGCGTCGTTGTACGAATATTCCCTGCTAAAATAAATATTCCCCGACCAATCGAATATAATACTACAACTTGCATACTTTGCAAAATTTATAAATACTACCCACAACTATAACATTATCTCAAATCCACAACATAATATTTAAAAAAAATATTTCAAGAAAATTAAATCTTTATTCGTAAAATTTGGGATTTAACACAGATAATAAAGAATAAATTATCATTAGCCTTCAACAATGTTAAACTGATAAAATACAATAGACATCAAGTTTAACTGAAGCGGAATAAGCAATCCATTATAAGAATCAAGTAGAGCATGATATCTACTATCTTCTATGATTTAAAATGTTTTCATCAATTTTTATCGCTGAGACTCAGCTTAATAAATAAACTATATCATTGAATCTTCTCTACACTACGGGCCAAGAATATTCATTAAATCATCAATGGTCATGACTATACTGAATAATCCCTGGTCATAATCATACAAAAAACTGTTCATCAATGCACTTCAGGCCACTGAGGACTTTCACCACATCATTCGTCACATTACGGTTATGATTATACAGAATAATCCCTGGTCATAATATTTTTCGGAAGTTTTAATAATTTATAAGCAATTATTATTATTTATAATAACTTTTCAAACATCCGAATCATTTTTAAATGATTTAATTATCAAATAATCTTATCATCATTAATATTTAATAATATAAAAATTTTAATGACATACTTGTCAAAATATTAAAGTTATTATAAAAACACCTGAAATATTTTTAAATAAACAATATTCCCCTTAATTAATTTTTAAAATAATTAAAATCATTTCTAAATCATCAGCATTAATATTTAAATATTAATGAAATTATCATACAAATATTAAAAGTCATTAATTATAACTTAAAATATTTTTAAATCATTTTTCTCATTTTGAAATGATTTTTAAATAAATAAAATCATTTTTAATTCATTTTTGTAATATAATAATTAAATAAATCTAATATCATTAATATTAATTTATTAGTGAGAATTTTCCAAAAATATTAAAAATTATATTTTATAATTCAAAATATTTTCTAAAACTTTAATCTCATTTAAAATGATTTTTAATTCAATAAAATCATTTTAAACATATTTATTTAATTTAATAATTACATAAATCTAATATCATTAATATTAAATTATTAATGAAAATTCTTTAAAAATATTAAACGTTATATTTTATAACTAAATATTTTTAAATACATTATTCTTATTTAAAATGATTTTTCATAATATTAAATCATTTTTCTCTAATTTATTTAATATACTAATCAAATAAATTAAATACTTTTAATATTAAAATAATTATAAATATTAAAGAAAAATATTCCAATTGGTCAGAAATTATTTTTCATAATTTAAAATAATTTTTAAAACAATTTTTAATAATTTTTATAATTTATTTCTATTTTTAAATAATTTTTGGAAAATCAGAAATTAGAAAATAAATAAACCGTCGCTATAGCCCATAAGCGACACAAAGCGTCGATGTTGGTGTTCTTTAGCCTCAAGAACACTGACAACTGAATGTTTAAGGGGTCATGTTTGACAGACCCTGATTCTTAGCTTAATCATGTTTTGGGTTTGTTTGAACACTGATCTGGTAGTAGGTGCGTAATACTACCATTAACAACCAACATCTTGGTCCAACAACAACTTAGATGCAAGATCTGAGCTTTGCAAGGTCTTGTCAGACGGTTTCTGGGTTTTCCCAAAAACTCAGTTAGTCCTACCAGTCACTTTCATGCTCAATTTTATATAAGTTCTGGTCATGCTTCTTGTGATCTAATTGTTCTAAGTTATAGCCCTTATGTCAAGGAACAACACTAAAGCAACAAATCGGTTTATCATCAATAGGATCAACATGAATCATACGGTCAAACTCGGTCAGAAACTTAGTTCATAGAGTTTCTGGAAATTCCCAGAAATGCCAAAACAGTGTAAATGACCTACTTTGACCACTTGCTGCGATCGATCTGTTTATTGTTTATGGGATCTTAAGGCATGGTTCTACAGTCCATATTACCAGCTATAACATGAATACAACACATCATCAAAACATTAACACGACTGACAGATTAAGGAGCTTAAAGATGTTGTCAGATACGGTTTTTAAATATCTGGGTTGCCCAGATTTGGTCCGGTCATGCCCGATCAACGGGTTTTGATAATTAATAACAACAAATCTAGACATCCAATGACCCTGATTTCACTTGAAGATCAAAGACAACATAACAAGCTACAGATCCAAACAATAAAACATCGACAACATGGACAGATCTAGGGCCACTGACATTTCTTGTCAGACCACTAAAAATGCTCAAGAACAGTTTTTGAAAAACATAATTTTTACCAACTTTGATGCTATGGATCCATGATGGATCAAAATAGATCAACTAAAAACATCTTTTAACACAAACATAAACACAAAAACACAACTTTGAACATAGCATACAAGATCTAGAATGAGATAGGGTTTAAACCTTCTCTTGAATATGCTTGATCTTGGTTCTACAAATCTGATCTAAATGATCAAGTGGGTGTTTATGGAACTGATTTACTTAAGAATTTTGGATGCTAGGAGAGAGAGTTGTTGAAAGCTAGAATGCAAAATGAGCAACTTTTGTGACTTCTCTCTCTCTTTATCTCTTAAATATTTGAGTCAATGAATCCATCATGCTAGGTGGCGATTTGGATCTGGTTTGGCTGATAAAATAAGTCACAATGGTCAATTTAGTTGGTGAACTACTAAAGGCCTTGGCCATTTTTAAAAGTTACTTTTTTAAAAATCCAAAAAGGACATTTTGGTCTTTTTCCCTCCAATTTTAATGGCACACAAGGAATTTTAATGGCATTCTAGATATTGTCCAAACCCTTAGGGTTTAACCCTAAGGTCCTAACCCTTAGGTTTTACATTATTAGTTTCTTAAAATTTTAAATTATGGTTTTAATTAGAAAATTTAAAACTTCTAAATTACAATTAGGGTTTGTAAAATAGAAATTAAGATACTAAAATATAATTAGGGTTTTCTGATAAGTGGATTTTATATACACTTATCCGGTATCTTTTACTTGAATTAGTTGCTTATATTCATGTGTCTTAGTTACTTTTCATGTATTTTGTGTTCATTTTGTAGGTTATATGTTTGGGAGTGGCGTGAGCGATTATTGGTAAGGAAAAATAAAGAAAATGCAAAGAAAAATATTGTAGAATGTTTTTGTAGCCGGACATCATTTGGGCTTTCATGTTTACTTTATGTTCTTGGTTTGGAACTTAGCTTACATTTTAGATTGTCCTTGTAGCTTTTTGAAACATCTTGAATCATTCTAATCGGAATTCGGATGCAAAAAAAATGTTCTTTGTACCAACGGACGTCGAACTTCGCTGTTTTGGTTAGCCATTTTCATAGCTGTTACATCGAGCCCAATTTCAACCATCCTCCCACCTTAATTTCTCTATCCTCAAACAATGAAAGTGGTAGAGCTCGTCGATATATTCGATTTGATAGGCGGCAGACCTCGTAACTCCTCCCGGATAAAAAGTTATGGCTGTTTTACTAGAGGACACTGTGATAGAAAAATGATGCCCACTGGGGCGGGCTTTTCCTTAGTAAAACCCCCGCCAGGGCGGGGGTACCAGTTGAAAAATAGAATGGTAGCCCATCGGGGCGGGCCCTTGACAAGACTAGACCCCCGCGGAGGCTGGGGTATGCGTAAAAGAAGTGGTTTTTGGTCAAATTTGAGTTCAGGAAGAATTGTTTTCGATCTAATTGACTCAAGGACTTCTAAGAGGACTTAAAGACATGTAGAAAGGCTTATAAAAGTAGGAGAATAATAAGGATTTAGGGAGATTGGGGAGATTGGGAGAGAACATTCCATTAGATTAGATTAGAGTAAATTAGATCAAAACACTAGTTCTAAATAATTTTGGAGATTGAAGCAACTTGAAGACCATTGAAGATCAAGAGCGAAAGCTTGAGGAAGATGGAGATTGAATTCTTTACTCTACTCTTATTTTTATCTTTTAATGTTATTTCAAGTATGGATTCTTAGTTTTAATTCAATGAACTAATTCTTTGTTTGAGATTACAATGGATCTTATTGTGTAGTTTATTTTAAAATGTTTCACTATCAATTATTATGTTCTATTGTGAGAATTGTATATTGTGGTTTGGACTTAATTGTTTAATTTACTGGCCATCAATTACCGTGATAATCTATATGAACTCGAGATATGAAGTATAGATTTAGATCTGATCATGATAGCATGTGTTCAGGATTTTGTTAGCAGCTTAAACTTGATGAGTGTTAAGGTAGAGATATGCTTGACACCGCATGTAATCAGATAGAGAACTTGTTCTTAACCCTTGTATAATTGTAATTCACATAGAGATATAGTGTATTAATTGATTAAGGTGTTTAACGGATTTCTATCTTAATTATGAATTGACGTTAATACGGTATTAGTGCATCGAGAGGTGGTTAATACTACTTTAGTGTTCTTGATTAACAATTCGGGATATAGAATAATTGATGAGAAGTGTGTTAACTTAAATGAAGCAATAAGTGAAGTTACGATCTTAAATCTCCATAGTCTTAATTTAATTAGTGGAATTTAATAGTAGTTTAATTTATATAATTTAAAATTCATTCGTTTAAATAAGATTGAGTTGGTTACGGGTTAGTACTTGGTGATATTTAATAACTAATTCTCTGTAGAAATGATACTCAATTTATCACTTTATTACTTGTTGACCACGTATACTTGCGTGTTGTGCGTAATTAGATTTTCCCAACAAGTTTTTGGCGCCACTGCTGGGGAATTAATTTAATATTTTTACCAATATTAATTTCAATCAAATTAGTCTTAATTTAAACATTTTTATTTTTATTTTTAATTCTCTTCCTATATTTCTCTATTTTTAGGTACCATGGATGACTTTGCGTATCAATGGCCATACACAAATATGAGTCAACCAAGGGAAACGAGGATTGATCGACTTAATGCATTTTCTGCAATGTCAGCACAGATTGAAGAACTTTCGAGGAATTTGGACATTTTTGTAGCCCAAAGGAGTCGAAGGATTACAGTTATGTGTGACTATTGTACTGGCAATCACCCGAGTAATCAATGCACCATCAATCTTGGGCCCGTACAGTATGGTGGTAACTATCTCAATTAGTATGCATATGATAATTATGATCAAGTTTGGGGGTATTATAAGACCCCAGCTTATTATAAATAAAATTGAATTTTCCTTTATTCATTATTCTAAATTAATAAGGGTTAATTTGATATAATGCTTTTGTTATGGGTGAAATATGAAAATTTTTACAAAATAAACAAGTGGTTTTAAAATAATCATTGTTGTCGGGGAAAATTCGTTTGGTCGTGGACTATTCTTGCTGTCGGGGAATATTCGTACGACGGTGCAGCCATTTGTGGGCCCCATACCGGAAAACAGTTGGATGAAAGAAAACGACAAAGATTGAGTTTTATAAATAACGGCGTAAATTGTTACCGTTAACACTGTTGGGTTACCTGGTGGTTAAAATACAGTAATACGCGTGGTTGCACAGTAGCACAAGGTATTGCACAGTATTGTTGAATTATTGATTCGTACGTAAGAAGGCACTACTTAATAATTATTACAGTAGTTACTGTTCAATATTTTATTGATTCAATAATTGTTGCGTTGTTAGTTTATATTATTATTCTTTCAATAATTGTCACTGCACAATATTTTCCATTATCAGATCAATAATTCATATTATTTGAATAATATTATTAGATAACATTATTGGCAATGTCTAAAAAGTTCTGTCAAGGAGAGGTTTGGTCATCTAATCGCGCGCAAGTAAGGAGAAATCCTTATTGGGAAGCTCACTCTTTCCTGGGAATGGTCTGGTTGTCATAATTGTGATTCTGTAATATTATTTAAGAATAATTAATTATTGATTCATATGATAAGGAAATATTTATTTGATGTGGATATAATTGATGAATATATTATTTTATGTGGATATAATTGAAGGAATTAATGTTGAGGTGTTTTATCAGTATTTTGTCGGACTGGAAAAATTAAAAATCATCCGTTTGTGGATTTCTGATATTTTTTGTTGGGAATTTGGAAAAACTTTCTTTTACAAAGTTGTAGAGAATTCGATTTCAGGCAGAATGGATATAAAATTCGTATTTTTCTGATAAATGATCTATTTTCTATGAATTGTTGAAGTTTCAGAAAATAAAATGATTTTTATTAAATTATGGGTGGGACCCACTCATGTTATAAACATGTGGGCTGCTGATTATTTTTCAAGATGGCTGCTGGTGGCTTTTTCAAATGGGGTGGCATAGAGAATTTGTAAAGAAAATAATATATTTTATTAATTTACTCTCCTTTGGCGTTCTAGCATTTTCCTATAAATAGAGGGCTAAGTTATAATTGAAAATCACACCTGAAACAAGTTTTCTCTCTTTCTCTCTCTATATTATCAAGCGTATTCTTGTGAGTATACTTTGAGTGTTGCTATACGGTGCGAGTTTCTGTCAGTACTATACCGAAATTCAGTCAGAAATACGGATATTTTGAGGTAAGAGATATTATTTCTTTCGCAAATGATATTATTTTCTTCAATATCGTTATGCCAAAATATTGGTTAAACTTTTTATCAAATTTGGAAGTTGTTGTATTGGGGTTACTATTCACGTATACAGCACTTTTCACGAATACGACACTATTCACCGAAAAATGAAAATTCTCCTTTTTGTCCAAAATATCTATTATGGTTACCAGCTTTGATTTTATCCATGTTTTGATCTTCATTCTTGATGTTTGGCTCATAATTGTTTATTATGGAGTATTTTTGAATTCGGACAAACTAAAGTACGAATCCTTAATCCTTAATCCTTGTCATTTTGTTTCACTAGATTCGTTTCTTAAAAAAATATTTTTCATCGTCTTCAGTCCTAAATGATGATACAATTGAATATCTTTGGCCTGTAGTGCAAAGATAAATGATTACTGATGAATATCTTTGGCCCGTAGTGCAAAGATGAACAGGTGTTGAGATGAACATGACCAACCGGTGATATAAATGAATATCTTTGGCCTGTAGTGCAAAGATGATTAAAGATGTATATTGATTGTTGTTACAGGGATAAAATATTGATGATGAACTCTTAAATATTAGAAGATAGTAGAATTCATCATCTACGTGACTCTTCTAATGGATTGCTGTTTCTGCTGTAGTTTTGATCTAAAACTTGTTGTCTATTGTATTCTATCAGATTTTTTTCCCTGTTGAAGACTAACGATAATATTTTGTATGTTATCTTAGTCATAATATTCTTTGCTGGGCTAGTTGAGCTCACCCTTTTCCTTTTTGTTCCATTTTTCTTCTAAGGAGGTGAGAACTTAGCAGGATCGAGTCGGGGTATGGAGTGAGGTTTCTAGAAAGATGTTTTAGCAATCCTCACTATTTCTGTAAAATAGTGTTTGAATAATTGTAATGAGGATTTATTTGCGTATGGATATTGTCTAGAAGACAATATTTGTATTTAAACTCACAGTATGTATTGTCGTATTTCACACGATATTTGTATTATTGAAGTTGTCGTTTGCTTTATGTACCATGTATTTGGTGACTCAGAATGGGTGTTGCATACCTGTTTTGGGGGCGTCACAGTTGGTATCAAAGCTTAGGTTTATGGTCTTTGGCGGAGATCGAGGAATAGAACTAGGAGGGGAGAGATGAGTAAATCCTTTGCTAGTGTGTCCTACTAAGCTTATTTGTTGGTTGGTAATAATATAGGGATATTATGTGATATATTTAATTAACCCTTGTTTTATGGCAGTATTTACGAATGGCTGTTGAGAACGTTAACAATGGAGTGTACGAGACTGTGGAGCAACCATTAGTCACAAACCAGGAGAACGTGCAACAGGAAGGCAATATTCCTCCTATAAACAACAATACTGAGAAAACGATGAACGATGGAATGTTTAGGAGCTTTTTGAAGTTCATGCAAAATCAGACGAGGGAGACTTGTGTACAAAATACGGGTGGAAATGATGGCAACGCGTGGTCTGTCACAGCCAAGCAGTTTAAGGAGTTGGGACCACCAAAATTTAAGGGAAAACCGGATTCGATCATGGTAGAAACATGGGTCAAGCAAATTACCAAGATATTCGATGTCTTGGGATGCACGGAGGAACAGAAGGTTCCATTCGCTACCTTTATGTTTCGTGGTGAAGCAGATTACTGGTGGGAATCTGTGAAGCGTATCCAGCCAGATGCACTCAACATGTCTTGTGAAAGATTTCAGAAACTATTCAATAACAAGTACTTTCCAAAAAGTATTCGTCATATGAAGGAGGTAGTGTTTATTAGACTTGAACAGAATAACATGACGGTGTCTCAATACGAGGTAAAGTTCGCAGAGTTGTCTAGGTTTGCACCGCATTTGGTGGAGAATGAGGAACGCATGACGCGAATGTTTCTGAGAGGTTTAAAACCCGAGATTCTTCAATAACTTATATCTCATAAATTTTCTTTATATTCAGATGTTGTAAACAGGGCTCAGTTGTTAGAGCGAGATAGTGAGTATACTCAACCGAGGGACCACAACAAGGGTCATATCGGTGACAACCGTCATCAGAACGATGATAACCAGCGAGGAAGGAAGAGTACAGACAAAGGCGGTAACCACTCAGGTGGTAATCGTGGCCATGATAATAGAAGAGGTGACTCAAGTGGAAATTTCTAAAAGAGAAGATTCAACAACGACGGGAAGACAACAGCAGCAGCACCAGCACCAGCACCAACAAAAAATTCTAGGGGAGGAGAACGACCGCCAGTTAGATGTTACAAATGCGGGAAGGAGGGACATATCAGTCCAAACTGTCCACAACAATCCAAGGTATGTTACAAATGTAGAAAGGAAGGCCACATTGCTCGAGATTGTACCATAGCGAAACCAAGTTCAGCGGGAGTGGTGATTCCAAGGGCTGTCCCGGATAAGTCGAAATCAGCGGTTCTTGGAAGAGCGTTTGTCGTGACTGGCCAAAATGTGAGGAACCCAAACGAAGTGATCACGAGTAAGCTAATCTTGAATTCTTGCAAAGTTTATTCCTTACTAGATACCGGTGCTACCCATTCTTTTATCTTTCCTGCTTGTGCTCAACGCTTAACCTTGACTCCGGAGAAATTAGATTTTGATTTATCTGTTGAAACTCTGTTGGGTGAAACCTGCGTTACATCTACAGTTTATAAATCTTGCATGATCCAAGTTGGAACTGTCACATTACCTATGGATCTTATCTCTTTAAAGATACTTGCTTTTGATGTTATTTTAGGAATTGATTGGTTAACCACTCATCATGCCAAAATTGATTGTTTTCGTAAGGTTGTTAGTTTTCATATTCCCAACCAACCTGTCATACGAATTCAAACCACTAAAATCAGTCACTGTCATATCAAGCCACAAAGCTATTCGTTTATTGAAAAATGGATATCAAGCTTTCTTAGCCCATGTTATAGATTTGAACAGAGACAAGTCAGATTTGGATAATATTTCTGTTTTTAAAGAATTTTCTGATGTATTTCCCGAAGAACTTCACGGTCTACCCCAGAACGTGAAGTTGAATTCTTTATTGATCTTGAACCGGGTACAAAACCCATTTCTAAAACCCCATATCGAATGGCTCCTATTGAAATTCAGGAGTTAAATGTCTAACTACAGGAATTATTAGACATTGGTTTCATTCGTCCTAGTACATCTCCCTGGGGTGCTCCTGTTTTATTCTTAAAGAAGAAAGACGGGAGTATGCGACTTTGTATTGACTACCGAGAATTAAACCATGTCACCATCAAGAATAGATATCCACTACCTCGCATTGATGACCTGTTTGACCAGTTGCAAAGAGCACAATTCTTTTCAAAGATCGATCTTCGTTCCGGATATCATCAGCTGAAGATTAAAACTGAGGATATTCCAAAGACTACCTTCAGAACTCGGTACGGGCATTATGAATTCTTAGTCATGTCTTTCGGATTGACTAATGCCCCTGCTACCTTCATGGATATGATGAACCGAGTATTCAAGGAATATTTGGATCAATTCGTTGTTGTCTTTATTGATGACATCCACATCTATTCCAAAAGCCGTGAAGATCACGAGCACCATTTGAAGCTAGTACTTCAAAGACTTCGTGAACACAAGCTTTATGCCAAGCTAAAGAAATGCGAGTTCTGGCTTGAGGAAGTAGCATTCCTTGGGCACGTGGTGTTAAATCATGGAGTATCTGTGGACCCGGCGAAGATTGAAGCAATACAAAGTTGGGAGCAGCCAAAGTCGGTGACCAAAGTGCGTAGCTTTCTGGGCTTAGCTGGTTATAATCGGAGATTTGTGGAAGGATTTTCTCGAATCGCTACTCTGTTAACTCAGCTAACTCGGAAGGATGAAAAATTCATATGGAGCGAGGAATGCGAGACGAACTTCCAAGAACTCAAAAGGAGACTCATTTCGGCACCTGTTCTGACAATACCGTCTGGTTCGGATGTATTTGTTATTTATAGAGATTGTGAAACCCCAGATTTTATGAATAAAGAATTAATTTTCTCGAAATAATTTTTTAATATTTGGTGTGAATTTGAGATAATATTATAGTTGTGGGTTGTATTTATAAATTTTGCAAAGTATGCAAGTTGTTATATTATATTCGATTGGTCAGGGAATATTCTTTGTGTCAGAAAATATTCGTACGACGGTACAATTATTGGTGGACCCCACAACAGAATTATTGTCGGATTGGGAAAACGACAAAAATATTTTATTGAAAATAACGGCGAAAGTTTTACTGTTGATACTGTTGAACTACTGGGTAAAAGTACAGTAATACGCGTTGTTGCATAGTAGCACACGGTATTGATTATTGATATTTATGTGAGAAGTCGCTCGGTTTGATTCAATTATTGTCGATTAATAATATGAATTATTATAGCGATGATGACGTTTTGTTTTATTCATATTATTAACGTAATAAAACAGAAACATCCTTTTATATAAAACAGAATACTTTATTAAAGTTATTCTATAAATAGAATATATTATATGTTATTATGCATAGTGTTGCATAGTGTTTTCATAGTAAAAATCTTTTTATATAAATAGAATATATTATATTTTATTTAAAAAAAATTTCTTTAAATATGGACCGTCAGATTAAAGTAAATCAGTCTCGACCGTTCATGGATTAGTTACTATGCATTCCATTTTCCTATAAATAGAAGCTCATTCCTTCATTATTTTCTTACGAATTCACTGAACTCTAGAGAGAGAAACTATAGAGAGATAGAAGAAAATTTTTTTGCTACTTATGTAAGACCCCGAAATTTTTAAATAAAAAGGAATTTCCTTTATTTATTATTTTGAAATAGTAAGGGTGGATTTGATTAATGTGGTTAGTTATGGGTAAAATGCGCAAATATTTTAAATAAGCAAGTGGTGATAAAATATTCATTGTTGTCGGGGAATATTCGTTTAGTCGTAGAATATTCTTTTTGTTGGGAATCTCCGTACGACGGCGCAGTCATTTGTGGGCCCCATAACGGAAAGCGATTGGAGGAAGAAAACGACAAAGATTGAGTTTTATAAATAACGACGTAAATTGTTACCGTTAACACTGTTGGAATACCCGGTGGTTAAAATACAGTAATACGCGTTGTATTGCACAGTATTTTGAATTATTGATCCTTACGTAAGAAGGCACTACTCAATAATTGCTACAGGAGTTACTGTTCATTACTTTATTGATTCAATAATTGCTGCGTTGATATTTATATTATTATTGTTTCAATAATTGTCACTGCATAGTATTTTCCATTATCAGATCAATAATTCATATTATTTGAATAATATTATCAGATAACATTATTAGCAATGTCTAGAAAGTTTTGTCTAAGGAGAGGTTTGGTCACCTAATTGCGCGCCATTAAGGAGAAATCCTTATTGGAAAGCCCCCTCTATCCTGGGAACGGCCTGGTTGTCAGTACTGTGATTCTGTAATATTATTTTTGAATAATTAATTATTGATTATTATGATAAAGAAAATATTTATTTTATGTGGATATAGATGGAGGAAATTTTTAATGTGACAATTGTTGAAAATTAATATTTTATCTTTTTCTGATAAAATAATTCATTTAAATATATTATTTTAATAATATATTAACGGTGATATTTTTTATAATGAATGTGGGACATATGAGTATATGAGGAGGAAGAGTATTTTTGTGGCATTAAATGTTTAACATATGTTTTGTGTGTCGGTGGACACAATTCTTGACCGAAAATTGATTGTAGACTGTAAAATCACTCGTTTGTAGATTTCGGATAATTTCTGTTTGGAATTTGGAAAAACTTCCTTCTGCAAAGTTGTAGAGAATTGAAATTCCTATAAAAATTTGTGAGATTCGAATTTTCTAATAAAATGGATATTTATTGTGAATTTTTGAAGTTCCAGAGTTCTGAAATAATTGATTTTTGAAAGTTTTAATTATTATTTTCAACAAAAACATTTTTCAAAGATTGGTGGGCATCTTTAACATGTGTTTGATGGCTAAATTCAGATTCTTTGGTGGTTGGCTTGAATGTTTTGTAAATATTAAAATTATATTAATTTAGTCTCCTTTGACGTTCTAACATTTTCCTATAAATAGATGGTTAAGTTAGAATTGAAAATCACGCCAGAAACATAAGCTTTCTCTCTACTTCTCTCTCTATATATCAAACGTGTTCTTGTGAGTATACTTTGAGTGTTGCTATACGATGCGAGTTTCTGTCAGCACTATACCGAAATTCAGTCAGAAGTACGGTTATTTTGAGGTAAGGGATGTTGTTTCTTCTTAAATGATATTATCTTCTTCAATATCATTATGCCGAAATATTGTTCTAAATTTTTATCAAATTTGGAATTTTTTCATGTCGGGGTTACTATTCATGAGTTACTATTCACGAGTTATTATTCATGAGTTACTATTCACGAGTACTATTCACGAAGCGTGATGATGTTTTTGTGAAATTTCTATCTTTTGGTGTCGGAGTTACTAGTCACGTATACGTCACTATTCACGTATACGACACTATTCACAAATACGGCACTATTCACCGAAAAAATGAAATTTCTTCTTTTTGTCCTTCTATCTCACTAGATTCGTTCTTAAAAATGTTTTTCATCATCCTCAGTTCTTAATGGTGATACTTGATGAATATCTTTGGCCTGTAGTGCAAAGATGAATGATTAAACTGATGAATCTCTTTGGCCGTAGTGCAAAGATGAACAAGTGTTGAGATGAACATGACCAACTGGTGATACAAATGAATATCTTTGGCCTGTAGTGCAAAGATGATTAAAGATGTATATTGATTGTTGTTACAGGGATGAAATATTGATGATGGACTTTTAACTCTTAGAAGACAGTAGAATTCATTCTCTACGTGACTCTTCTAATGGATTGCTGTTTCCGCTGCATTTGTTGATCTAAAACTTGTTGTCTATTGTATTCTATTAGATTTTTCCCTGTTGAAGACTAACGATAATTTGTTGTATATTATCTTAGTCATAATATTCTTTACTGGGCTAGTTGAGCTCACCCTTCTCCTTGTTGTTCCATTTTCTTCTCAGGAGGTGAGAACATAGCAGGATCGAGTCGAGGTATGGAATGAAGGTTCTAGAGAGAGTTGTTTAGTAGTCCTCACCTTTTTTGTAAAATAATATATCAATAATTGTATTGAGGACATAGTTGGGTATGTGGATATTGTCTAGATGACAATGTTTGTATTCAAACTCACAGTTTATGGGTTGTAAAAGTTGTAGTTGTTTCTGTACCATGTATTTGGCGACTCAAAATGGGTTGGATGGAATGGACCTATTTTGGGGGCGTCACAGTTGGTATCAGAGCTTAGGGATATAATCTCTAGCGGAGATCGGGGAATAGAACTAGGAGGGGAGAGACGAGTAAATCCTTCGCTAGTGTGTCCTACCTAAGCTTATTTGTTAGTTGGTCAGTATATATGGATATTATGTGATATATTGATTTCCTTAATTAACCCTTGTTTTATGACAGTATTTGAGAATATCGACTGAGAATATTAACAGTGGAAATGAGACTGTGGAGACGCCTGTACTCACCAACGAGGAGAACGTGCAACAGGTTGGCAATGTTCCTCTTGTGAACAACACCACTGATCAGACGATGAACGACGCAATGTTTAGAAGCTTTTTGCAGTTCATGCAAAACCAGACGAGGGAGACTCGTGTTCAAAATACAGGAGGAAATGATAGCAATTCACGGGTGGTCACAACCAAGCAGTTCAAAGAGTTGGGACCACCAGAATTTAAGGGAAAGCCCGATCCGATCATGGCGGAAACATGGGTCAAGCAAATTACCAAGATATTCGATGTCTTGGGATGCACGGAGGAACAGAAGGTTCCATTCGCCACCTTTATGTTCCGTGCCGAGGCAGACTACTGGTGGGAGTCTGTGAAGCGTACACATCCAGCCGCACTCAGCATGTCATGGGAGACGTTTCACAAACTTTTCAACGAAAAAATACTTTCCTGAAAGTATTCGCCATATGAAGGAAGTGGAGTTTATTAGACTAGAGCAGAATAACATGACGGTGTCCCAGTACGAGGCAAAGTTCGCGGAGTTATCCAGGTTTGCACCTCATTTGGTGGAGAATGAGGAACGTATAACGCGGATGTTTCTGTGAGGTTTGAAACCCGACATACGTCAGTATCTCATTTCTCATAAATTTTCTATCTATTCAGATGTTGTCAACAGGGCTCAGTTGTTAGAGCGAGATAACGAGTACGTTCAACCGAGGGATCATAACCAGGATCATACCGAAGATAACAGTCATCAGAATAACGATAACCAACGGAGAAAAAAGAATATGGACAAAGGCGGTAACCACTCTGGTGGTAATCGTAGCCATGAAAATAGAAGAAGCGAGTTGGGAGGAGATTTTAAAAAGAGGAGATTCAATAACGACCATGTGAAGACGACAGCACCAGCAGCAACTTGTTCCAAGGGAGGAGAAAGACCACCGGTCGTATGTTACAAATGCGGGAAAGAGGGACATATCAGCCCAAACTGCCCACAACAGTTCAAGGTATGCTATAATTGTGGAAAGGAAGGACATATCGCTCGAGATTGTACGGTAGCGAAACCAATTCCAGCGGGGACGGTGATTCAAAAGGTTGTCCCAGAAAAGTCAAAGTCAACGGTTCCAGGAAGAGCGTTTGTCGTGACCGGTCAAAATGCGAGAAACCCGAACAAAGTTAGCACGGGTTAGTTAATTATAATTCTTGCGAAGTTTATACCTTACTAGATACCGGTTCTACCTATTCTTTTATCTCTCTTGCTTGCGTTCAACGTTTGAACTTGACTCCGGAGAAATTAGACTTTGACCTATCTGTGGAGACTCCGTTAGGAGAAACTTTCATTACATCCGTTGTTTAGAAATCTTGCTTGATTCAAGTTGGCACTATCACATTACTTGTTAACCTTATTTCTATAGAGATATTTGTTTTTGATGTGATTTTAAGGTTAACTACTCATCATGCCAAAATTAATTGCTTTTGTAAGGTTGTTAGTTCTCATATTCCTAAGCAACATAATATTCGAACTCAAACAATCAAATTATTGAAGTCAAACATTTTTATATCAAGCCATGAAGTCATTCGTTTATTGAAAAATGAATGTCCTGTTTTCTTAGCCCATGTCATGGACTTGAACAAAAGTACATCAGATTTGAATGATATTTCTGTTGTTAGTAAATTTCCTAATGTATTTCCTGAAGAATTTCTTGGCCTACTCCCAGAGCGTGATATTAAATTTTGTATCGACTTTGAATCCGGTACAAAACCCATTTCTAAAATCTCATATCGAATGGCTCCTATTGAACTTCAGGAGTTAAAAACCCAACTGTAGAAGTTGATACCCGAGCCTTTATCTTGTGACTTCATTTGTGGAATGCACCGAAGCCAGACTCTCCGTAGGGGACAATATTCGAGCGATAGTAAACTGATAGGTGTCATTGTAACGTGCTATCCAAGGTTGGGATATGAGTCATAGTTGAGAAAAACCTAAGTCGGTACTCGAAATACGTAGCTTTCTAGGCTTATTTGGTTATTATCGGAGATTCATTGAAGGATATTCTCGAATCGCTATTCCATTAACTCAGATGACTCGTAGAGATACGAAATTCGAATGAAGCGAGGAATGTGGGAAGAGCTTTGAAGAAATCAAGAGGAGATTCATTTCAGCACATGTTCTGACCATGCCATCCTGGAAAAGCGAACGCGATAGCTGACGTGTTGAGTAGAAGATCGTATACGAGTACGAGTACGATATTGTCAAAGACTCATTTCGTATAACTTAAAAATATTAGAGATGGGGATGAAAACTCTAAGTACCCACGTGATGATATACGAGTATAATCGACTTTTATCGATAAAGTTAAAATCGCTCAGGCTACACACCGGAGCTGATGAATATGAAGAAGGAGGTGCAAGAAGTTGTTATTCCAAAAGCGAGAATTGGCGATGTGAGGAAAGTTCAAACCTTAAATTTATTGATTTATTTGAAATCCTCGATCGAGTAAGAACTGTGGCCTATAGACTCATTTTACAGCCAAGTATGACGCGTGTTCATAACGTTTTTCAAACATCGATGTTACATAAATATGTGGACGACCCGAACCACATTATTGAGTTAGAACCAGACGAGATAGCTGAAGACTTAACATACGAGGAGGTACCTATCAAGATTTTGGATAGGAAGAAGCATGTGCTACGTACGAAGGTCATACAACAAGTTAAAGTTTTGTGGAGAAACCATGCTATTGAGGAAATGACCTGGGAGTTGGAAATGGAAATGAAAGCGAGGTATCTTCATCTTTTCGATACACCAGGTACGTACGTCAATTTCGAGGACAAAATTTCATAAGGAGGGGAGGTTGTAAGACCCCGAAATTTTTAAATAAAAAGGAATTTCCTTTATTTATTATTTTGAAATAGTAAGGGTGGATTTGATTAATGTGGTTAGTTATGGGTAAAATGCACAAATATTTTAAATAAGCAAGTGGTGATAAAATATTCATTGTTGTCGGGGAATATTCGTTTAGACGTAGAATATTCTTTTTGTTGGGAATCTCCGTACGACGGCGCAGTCATTTGTGGGCCCCATAACGGAAAGCGATTGGAGGAAGAAAACGACAAAGATTGAGTTTTATAAATAACAGCGTAAATTGTTACCGTTAACACCGTTGGAATACCTGGTGTTTAAAATACAGTAATACGCGTTGTTGCACAGTAGCACACGGTATTGCACAGTATTTTGAATTATTGATCCTTATGTAAGAAGGCACTACTCAATAATTGCTACAGGAGTTACTGTTCATTATTTTATTGATTCAATAATTGCTGCGTGATATTTATATTATTATTTTTTCAATAATTGTCACTGCATAGTATTTTCCATTATCAGATCAATAATTCATATTATTTGAATAATATTATCAGATAACATTATTGGCAATGTCTAGAAAGTTCTGTCTAAGGAGAGGTTTGGTCACCTAATTGCGCGCCAGTAAGGAGAAATCCTTATTGGAAAGCCCCCTCTATCCTGGGAACGGCCTGGTTGTCAGTACTGTGATTCTGTAATATTATTTTTGAATAATTATTTATTGATTATTATGATAAAGAAAATATTTATTTTATGTGGATATAGATGGAGGAAATTTTTAATGTGACAATTGTTGAAAATTAATATTTTATCTTTTTCTGATAAAATAATTCATTTAAATATATTATTTTAATAATATATTAACGGTGATATTTTTTATAATGAATGTGGGACATATGAGTATATGAGGAGGAAGAGTATTTTTGTGGCATTAAATGTTTAACATATATTTTGTGTGTCGGTGGACACAATTCTTGACCGAAAATTGATTGTAGACTGTAAAATCACTCGTTTGTGGATTTCGGATAATTTCTGTTTGGAATTTGGAAAAACTTCCTTCTGCAAAGTTGTAGAGAATTGAAATTCCTATAAAAATACGCGAGATTCGATTTTTCTAATAAAATGGCTATTTATTGTGAATTATTGAAGTTCCGGAGTTCCGAAATAATTGATTTTTGAAAGTTTTAATTATTATTTTCAACAAAAACGTTTTTCAAAGGTTGGTGGGCATCTTTAACATGTGTTTGATGGCTAAAATCAGATTCCTTGGTGGTTGGCTTGAATGTTTTGTAAATATTAATATTATATTAATTTAGTCTCCTTTGGCGTTCTAACATTTTCCTATAAATAGATGGTTAAGTTAGAATTGAAAATTATGCCAGAAACATAAGCTTTCTCTCTACTTCTCTCTCTATATATCAAGCGTGTTCTTGTGAGTACACTTTGAGTGTTGCTATACGATGCGAGTTTCTGTCAGCACTATACCGAAATTCAGTAAGAAGTACGGTTATTTTGAGGTAAGGGATGTTGTTTCTTCTTAAATGATATTATCTTCTTCAATATCATTATGCCGAAATATTGTTCTAAATTTTTTATCAAATTTGGAACTTTTTCATGTCGGGGTTACTATTCATGAGTTACTATTCACGAGTTACTATTCATGAGTTACTATTCACGAGTTACTATTCACGAGTACTATTCACGAAGCGTGATGATGTTTTTGTGAAATTTGTATCTTTTGGTGTCGGAGTTACTATTCACGTATACGTCACTATTCACGTATACGACCCAATTCACAAACACGACACTATTCACCGAAAAATGAAATTTCTTCTTTTTGTCCTTCTATCTCACTGGATTCGTTCTTAAAAATGTTTTTCATCATCCTCAGTCCATAATGGTGATACTTGATGAATATCTATGGCCTGTAGTGCAAAGATGAATGATTAAACTGATGAATCTCTTTGGCCGTAGTGCAATGATGAACAGGTGTTGAGATGAACATGACCAACTGGTGATACAAATGAATATCTTTGGCCTGTAGTGCAAAGATGATTAAAGATGTATATTGATTGTTGTTACAGTGATTAAATATTGATGATGGACTTTTAAATCTTAGAAGATAGTAGAATTCATTCTCTACGTGACTCTTCTAATGGAGTGCTATTTCTGCTGCATTTGTTGATCTAAAACTTGTTTTCTATTGTATTCTATTAGATTTTTCCCTGTTGAAGACTAACGATAATTTGTTGTATATTATCTTAGTCATAATATTCTTTTCTGGGCTAGTTGAGCTCACCCTTCTCCTTGTTGTTCCATTTTCTTCTCAGGAGGTGAGAACATAGCAGGATCGAGTCGAGGTATGGAATGAAGGTTCTAGAGAGAGTTGTTTAGTAGTCCTCACCATTTTTGTAAAATAATGTATCAATAATTATGATGGGGATTTATTTGCGTGTGGGATATTGTCTAGACGACAATATCTGTATTTAAACTCACAGTATGTATTGTCGTATTTCACACGACATCTGTATTATTGAAGTTGTAGTTATTTATGTACATGTATTGGCGACTCAAAATGGGTTGGGTGGAATGGACCTATTTGGGGACGTCGCATATAGTGTAGATAACTGTAAGCTTGTAAACTGTTATTGGTAAACAACGATTAAGGCAAGTATTTCGGTTCCTATTTGTTACGTGGACTTGATGAACTGTTTAAATTTCATGATATGTTATACATGTTGAAATCATGAAATGTTAAAGTCGATATATGACTACATTGGTTTAGCTAAGTAATGATGATTGAGTAAGGAACTCAATCTTTATATTTGCTATGTGAATTAAAAGCATGTATGCCACGTTACTTTAATGAGATGTACATCGAGCATGTTATTATGTGTTATGTGATGCATGAAAACTGTTAAAACTTTGCTAAGCTGTCGAGCTCACTCTTGCAAATAACAACTTTTTAGGTCAAGATTTTAAGGTAAAGATATGTGCTAAGTGAGTTATAGAGATCTATATTCACGAAGATTACTTATGTTTTATGAGAAATGTATTCATATTTTGAACGTAACATGTTGATTGTAAGTTGAGTTATCCAATGTATATGGATATTTAGTTATGATGTAAGACTTTGTATAGTCATTTTGTTGTACCGATTCATGATATAAGATTGAATCAAAGAGATGTAATGTAAAGGTTGCGATTCAGGGAAAGAAAGAAAGAAATGTATAAACGTTTTAAATATTCCGCAATTTTAGTGTTTTTAATATCGAATAATGATGTAAAATTAAAGATTTAATGTATGGTTACAACACGACAAGTTGAGATTTAATGGTATGCAATTTTGGGTCGTTTACAAGTAAATCGCTCCAGAGGTAAAATCCAGGCTCATCGACAAAGATCAGACCCACATTCATATATAATATATATAATATATTATATATAATACACAACAAACGAAAGCAAAATAACTCTCCAAGACCGAAGTCTTAACGCTCAATCGAGGCATAACTTGATAATGTTAGTCCATTAAAAAAACTATATATATAAGTATAATATTATATATATAAGATATTATATATTATATGGATAACTAAAATGAAACCACGACCTAAGTCCGGACATACACACGTCAACCAACGACTCTCAACGTGGAAGAATGGTGTTGTGCAAAGATAGTGAGAAAGGCTTTAAAGTTGTATAGAAGGCCTTACAGTGACTGTGCTAATAAGACTTCAATAACTTTAAATGAATAAACACTCGCTCCCGCCGGTAACAAAATAAAAGCTATATGTGAGCTCACAAGTGTTTAAAATGAGAAAGCACTCAGTGTAGGGTGAGTACAGAGCAAATTGGACAGGGTTTCCTCACTATTTTTTCTTCTAAAATGGCCACCCCAAGCCTTCTATATATAGAAGGGTGTGCTGCAGGTCTACCTGCAGATTCCCGGGATGCCCAGGATGCCCAATAATGTGGGTCCCATCGTGTCAAAGTACGTACACTCGGACAACGCATTGTTCGCTCGGTCCTTCATAACTTTCAATCCAGGAGTCTGATGGAAGAGTGCCATACCATTCCAGAAAGCTCTTTCCAAGAGCTACACAATGACATAGGATTTGTCTTATTTTAATTCTGGGAAGATGGGTCCATGACCGAAATAGCATTTCTGGATTTTCGTCAGGCAATCCGGTGAGCTATTTTGCGTAGTTTGCGCTCCGAAGTGAAGATATGGTTCTTATGGGACTTCTTTGAAGCAATTTGAGTTAAAATGGGTGTATTTGATTTTAAGTGAAGTTAAGTTGGCAAATGACCATTTTGCTCCACTACAAAAAAACATGTCATTGGCGACGGCCTCATTAGCGACGGCAGCATACCCATCGAGTATGACATCATTAGCGACAGCATCGCCGACGCCAATAGTACCCGTCGAGAATGACCCTTCCCGGGTCCAAATTTGGTGGGAATTATTTCCCGCGCGTGGGAAAGCGTCATAGGCGACGGCCTTGCCGTCGCTATTGAGTCAAATCATAATGCCGTCGAGAATGAGGTTATATTTAAGCCCTGACTTTCATTTTTATTCTGTTCACTTTCTCTCGCTCGACTCTCTGCACCTCACCGTCGCCTCTCCTCCATCCCTGTCGTCGCCGGCGCCATCAACGTTGTCGTGTCTCTCTATTTCTTCCTCCCACCGACTGGCCTTCTTCCCCTTTCTTGCTCCCCCTTCCTTGGCATGTGCGACCTGCTGCCTGTGATCTTTTTATCCCTCTTGGTTCTGCTGGTTCTCCATTTCTCAGAGCACAGCAATTAGTAAGTTAATTTTTTTTCTTAGGCTTTAATTTGTAAGTTCCAATTTATTTATGTTAGGGTTTAATTGGGTCTTCAATTTTCTTATGTTATCATGCTTCTATTATTGTCTTTCCTGCTAAGTAGTATATATTTTTCCTTTTTTTGAGCATTATTCATCTCTATTATATGTTAGCTTACAGTACTAGTGTAGAATTAATTATGTGTTAGCAATTTGTAATTTGTGTTATATAAAATGGTTCTGCAATTTGTAATGTCTTTGAGGATTTGGTGAATGTGTATTGGCATATGTGTATAGTGGTAAAGTAAGGCTATTTCTGAAGCTTAATGTACACTTTCTCAGATAAAAAAGACTTCAATTATGGTTAAGTAGCAATTTATTAGCAGTTTGTTATTTAGAAAAGTAGAAACTGTATTGGATTTTTGCTATAAAAAAAGGTAAAGAGGAAAGGTGAAATTGTATTGCTTTTTTTGCTATAGAAAGTAAAGGAAGTATCTTGAAATGTGACCTACAAAATGTTAACTTAAGCTCTAATGAAAACATTTTACAGTTTTGGCGGTGCATTAGAGCTTCCGAGCATTACCCTACTATTAAAGATTATAACTTGATCAACTTGTTATATATAGTTACTATTGTTTACCTCAATTGTCTCAACTTGTGATTTAGTATCTTTCAATGGCAGAGTTACAATATCCAGGTTGTTTCTACTGTATTTGATTTGTCCTTTTACTGTAGTGTTTGTCGTGTTGTAAACTTGTTTTAGGATCTGTTGTTTGTTTTCCTTTTCCTAGTTGAGAGGAATATACTTGGACTAACATGATAGCTGAAGAAAGGTAATTGATATACTTTATGGTTTTGGCTAAAAATTTTATCTTTCTGGTTGAAATTGAAATATGTTTTTATCTTCATGCCCTCTCTTTACCAGCTCATTATACTTTCACACGTGCATATTTTCATATATTTTAGGAAGCTTAGAATCCAGTTTGAGATTCACTTAGTAGGAGTGGATCTCAAATAGTTCCCGTTTTGGGACTGTTCTTGTATGTTTCGATCTCACTTAGGTCGGTGTTAACGACTTGAGCACGTCTTTATATTTTTTGAATTTTTGGTCAATATATATCTCTAGACGTTCTTCGGGTGCATATTTAGACTACGATGTGTTAGTCTATTTCGTGTACTTGAAGACCGTGGGGAGGTGCTGCCAAAATTTCTAAAAAATTTAAAGATGTGTTCAAGTTGTTGGCATCAGTGAGGCGACACATCCGGGAATGGGATAGAAGCCTGACCCGTTAGAGTGGGAGATGAAGTTAGGAAACTTATAAACTTGCGTATACATTTACTTGGAGACTTGTTTGTGTTTGTCTAACTTTCCATATATATAGCAGACAGTTGTCCAAGATGTCTGTTGATCGAAGTTAGATGGAACGTATGGTAGCCAGTGATAGGAGTAGGCTTAGCTCTGAGTATCGTAGTGGGGTTGAACAGTTTCTTAACTTCGTGTTTGAGCAAGTCAGCGGCGATGAGATTAGATGTCCTTGTAAGAGGTGTGTGAATGAAGTGTGGAAGAAAAGGAGTGATGTCATGTGCGACTTATTTGCGTATGGGTTCAAGCAGGGTTATACGACATGGATCTATCATGGGGAAACCTGGTTGGATGAACATGAATCAGAACCAGAATCCGGAGGTGACGAAACCTTTGATTGTACTAACATGATAGTCGAAGATGTTGGTTCATACTTCCAGTGGAATACAGACAGGGATGGCAGTAGCGTCGAGCAAGAGCCGAATGATGGTGCTAAGGGTTTCTATGAGTTATTGCATGAAGCAACGACACCACTGTATGACGGGAACGAAAAGCACACCGTCTTATCTGTCGTGACTATGTTTTTACACTTCAAGAACGAGCATGACTGTAGCGAGAGAGGTTTTAATGAACTGTTAAGCATTGTGAAGGAGTGCTTACCTGCAGGCAATAAGTTATCGGAGTCGTACTATGATGTGAAGAAAATGGTCAAAAGGATCAATCTAGGGTATGAGAAGATTGATGCTTATGAGAATGACTGTATGTTGTATTACGGTGATGTCAATAAAGATAAGAGGTCATATGATATTTGTGGTACAAGTAGATACTGTGAACAGCGCAAAAAAAAGGGAAAAGACTGTGCCGAGAAAGATCTTACGTTACTTTCCCATTGCCCCGAGGCTTCAGCGGTTGTTCATGTCAACACATATCGCGAGGATATGAGGTGGCACTCTACACGGGACATAGTTGAAGGTCAACTGACACACCCGGTAGATGGGCTTGAGTGGAAAAAGTTTGATAGCAAGCACCCCTCGTTTGCTGAAGAGGTTCGCAATGTTAGGCTTGGACTTTCTAAGGATGGGTTTAATCCGTTTAACGGGCCTTACACAAAGCCCTACTCAACTTGGCCGGTGATTATCATGGTGTATAACCTCCCGCCTTCGATGTGCATAAAAGATCCCTACATGTTCATGTCGTTACTGATTCCGGGTGATAAGAATCCAAGTAAAGACATCAATGTATACCTCAGGCCGTTAGTTGATGAGTTAAAGATGTTGTGGGAAAAAGGGTTCAAACTTATGATGTATCTCTTAAGCAGAAATTTGACATGAGGGACTCGATTCCAACATACGGAGACCGAGTTATCGCCCAGTTTGCAAAACTAGCCAACACTTAGCCAAAAAGCCGAAAAATAGGTCAAAACCCGCATCGGCTGTCTGAATGACATGCAAACACACACATAGCACCGCGTAGAAAATAGACACGCATTATAACTAACGGTACTTGATTCCGATATCCAGAGCTAGAATTCGAGCCCCGTACGCCTAACTTGAGAAAACTTAGGAAATTAGTCAAAAAAGAGACCAAACCCCGCCTCAGTCGTCCAGTTAACACGCAAACACAGGAAATAGCACCGCGTAGGCAATAGACACGTGTTACAATTGACGAGACTCAATTCTGACATACAGAGACCGAGTTATCGCCTAGTTTGCAAAATTAGCCAACACTTAGCCAAAAAACTGAAAAAGAGGTCAAAACATGTATCGGCCTTCCGAATGACACGCAAAAACACATGTAGAACCGCGTAGGAAATAGACACACATTACAACTGACGGGACTCGATTCCGATATACAGAGCCTGAGTTCGAGCCTCGTACGCCTAACTTGAGAAAACTTGGGAAATTAGTCGAAAAAGAGACCAAACCCCCCCCCCCTCGGTCGTCCATTTAACATTCAAACACAGGCAATAGCACCGCGTAGGCAATAGACCCGCATTACAACTGACAGAACTCGATTCCGACATACGGAGACTGAGTTATCGCCTAGTTTGCAAAACTAGTCAACACTTAGCCAAAAAGCCAAAAAAGAGGTCAAAACCCGCATCGGCTATCCGAATAACACGCAAACACACACATAGCACCGCGTAGGCAATAGAAACGTGTTACAACTGACGGGACTCGATTTGGAGATACGGAGACCGAGTTATCGCTCAGTTTGCAAAACTAGCCAACACTTAGCCAAAAGCCGAAAATGAGATCAAAACCCGCATCGGTGGTCCGAATGACACGCAAACACACACATAGCATTGCGTAGGCAATAGACACGCGTTAAAACTAATAGGACTCGATTCCGATATACGGAGCTCGAGTTCGAGCCCCGTACGCCTAACTTGAAAAAAGTTAGGAAATTAGTCGAAAAAGAGACCAAAACCTGCCTCGGTCGTCTAGTTAACATGCAAACATAACCAATAGTATCGCGTAGGCAATAGACACGCATTATAATAAACGGGACTCGATTTCGACATACGGAGACCGAGTTATCTCCCAGTTTGCAAAACTAGCTAACACTTAGCCAAAAAGCCGAAAAAGAGGTCAAAACTCGCATCGACCGTCCAAATGACACGCAAACACACACATAGCACCGCGTCGGTAATAGACACGCATTACAACTGATGGGACTCGATTCCGATATACGGAGATCGAATTCGAGCCCAATTTGTAAAACTAGCCAACACTTAGCCAAAAAGCCAAAAAAGAGGTCAAAACCCGCATCGGCCGTCCGAATGACACGCAAACACACATATAGCACCGCGTAGGAAATAGACACGCATTACAACTGACGGGACTCGATTCCGATATACGGAGCCCGAGTTCGAGTCCCGTCCGCCTAACTTGAAGAACACATACTAAAATAATGTAATTCTGTTTTCATTTTGATTTTTTTTATTAATATTTTAATTTTGTAGGGTCTTGTTGAAGAGACTCGTGGAGGTGGAGGCACTGGTGATGACCGCCGAGCTGATGACGAGCAGCCTCCTCCAGTACAAGGTGATGAACGTCGAGTTGATGACGAGCAGCCTCCTCCAGTACATGGTGATGCCCACCGAATCGATGACATGGAGACAGGCGACGGGTTGTAGTTAGTTTAGTTTATGTTATATTCTGACTTTCATGTGTGTATTTGTACAATTTTTGAGTTGTACCGACGACCATTATATTTTTTATCTATATATTTGATTTGGGTTACTAGTTTATAAGATGTATAGTTGTGATTTGATGGTTGTTATTAGTTTATAACATGTGTATATTTATAAATGAACAGGAAAATTTTGAAATAAAAAAATTCAAAATTTATGTAGTCATTGCCGACGGGGGTAATGGCGACGGCTATGCCATCGCCAATGACTTATAGCGACAACACATGAGGTGATGGTCATTGCCGACGGCTCCTATGTTAGTGCCGACGACTATGCCGTCGGTAATGGGTTTTTCCCTCAAAAAACTGTGGGCCTTTTCCGACGGCCTTGCCGTCGCTAATAACCTTATGTCGTCGCCAATGACTGCCATCGTTAATGACAATGATGCCGACGGCTGGCGACGGGATCCAGGGGCGACGACCTGTGTGGTGACGGCAGGGCCGACGGTAGTGCCCGTCGCCAATGACCTCACTGCCGACGGCACTATGGTCAGTGGCGACGGCAGTGCCCGTCGACAATGACTGGTTTCCTTGTAGTGCTCCTCCCGGGGTTATCTCCAGTTTTTCGCGCAGTTGTAGCAGTCGTTTCTCATGGTTATCTCTGAGGTTGTCATGTTGTTGACTCTGGATATCCTCAGGGTTATCTCTGAGGTTGGAATTGATGTTGTGGTCCTCCAGGGTTACCTCTGGAGTGTGAAAAGAACGCTTTTGCTCTCCTACATAGTTAATAACAGAAAAAGAAAATTTTGAGTGTCTACAATCATTTTCTAACTCCGAAAATAATTCCGTTGTAGGATCCACCAATGATTGTGTCGTCGTACGAATATTTTCTGATAAAACGAATATTCCCCGACCAATCGAACAACTTGCTTATTTTGCAAAATTTATAAATATTACCCACAACTATAACATTATAATAAATTCACACCTTAATATTAGAGAAAAAAATTCATTTTTATTCATAAAAATTGGGGTCTTACATGTGTTATATAAGAATGTAGTGTAATAATGCATACATGTTGATGTATTAGCTCTACAAAGTGCAAAAAAACTATTATAGACTAATATGGGTCAAAACTAGTTAAACTTGATTCAACCCATATTTGTAATAATAATATGGGTTCAAAACCAAATAAATTCATCATCTAAAAACAAGTTAACTAACCCAAAAGATCCAAGTGATTTAGTTAACTATATGGTTTTCAATTTAAATTATCAGGTCTAACTCTGAGTACTATCTGTAGTGTAAAATTACACCTTTTTGTTCAATTTTGCACTACAAATTATACCTTAAAAGACACGATTTTGCACTAATAATTATATCACAAGTTAGCGATTTGCTATATTATAAAATTATATATTATATCGATCTCTACAAAATGAATTTTACATTTTAATCTAATTTTAATAATATCGAAGTCTATAAATTACTGTTAGGTTTGGCCTCCAATCAAAATTATATGCAATAATCCAAACACATTATGACATCTCGATTTAATCGCCAAATATAAAAGCCTTTTTAAGTTTGTGACATAAGGGCTGTAATCTTTACTCATTTGGAGTTCCTACCAGATCGAATTATGCTCCACACACTACCTACAAGCTTAGTACCTACAAGAGACGATACTGTCTTTATTGTAACTTGACTTATTTAATTTTAATGTTCCTAATTTTTTTATAAATAAAAGTATAAAATTCTTCGGCCACTGGATTTAACATTTTTTGCCTGGAATATGTCATGTGCATATACTTGCAAAACAATTCCACGGATAGTTACAAGATAAGGTGGCAATTACCAAATATACCGTTAAAAACTAAGTTTTCCTTTCATTTTGAGTAGAGTATAGCTTGCAATTTATTTCCATAAGATGCTAAATCTGATGACTGAAAAAAGTTTTAATTAAAAAAAATAGAGATATTAAGGTTTAATATCTTAAAATTAAAATATTATGATTGATATGCTAAAATCCAAAAATCTTAGGTCTAAAGAGTTTGTTCATGAGTTACTAACATTTAGCGAATTTAGAGCGGTAACGTTTGAAAGTCCAAACGCATCGCACCATCTTTCGTGTGTAGCATTTGGAATCCAAATACTGCATTAATTTGTGTGTTAAATAAGTTACGTCTCAACTGCGTTTGGAATTTCTAAAAGCGATAAACGCTCTAAAAACTAATAGACGAACAAGCATAAAATCTATTTAAGCCTTGTAATTTGTACATGAGGATGTATCAAAAATATTTACCTTGTAAGTTGTAACCTACCTAAAGGGAGAGAGATGGAAGATGTGGTGATAATCGGGGCTGGGATAGCAGGGCTGGCAACCGCGGTCGCGCTGAAGAGAGTCGGGATTCCAGCGGTGGTGCTGGAGAGATCAGAAAGGCTTAGAGTTACAGGTGCAGGATTGACCCTCTTTCCAAACGCTTGGCTTGCCTTAGAGGCCCTTGGAGTTGCTCACAAACTCAGTTCTATTTATTGCCCTACTAACAAGTTATGCTTCACTTCCTTATCATCCTTCTTACTTTCTCTAAAATACTAGGTACTCCATAAAAATAAAAATAAATAAAATAAAAAAGTTTCAAAAAAAAAACTCATTTTGACCTTTTTAAATCAATGTATAAAATCTTCATATTTATTAATCATCAATACAGTTCTACAAAAATAGTTACATTTGCAAAAACTTTATAATATATGTATATATTCTATGTTTATCTCTACATATAATGAGTGTATGACTGCTTGGTTTAGTAGTGATATTGAAATTGTGTTATTCGCTTGAAGATATTATACTTTTTTTGTTTCAAAATATAAGATAAATATTAATTTTTAAAGTTAATTTAAAATATTTTTAAACTCAAAATTAACATGAATTTATTTAATTTTATTTCTATGATGAAATTTGCAAATTATCTAAAAAATAATATGCATTGTAAGATTTATTGTTTCATGATTTTTAATTAATGAAAAATATCAATTTTGTGTTAGAAATGTTTAAAATAATTTTAATAAGTTAATAATGATCGATCTTATAATTTGAGGCTAATGTAGTATTATTTAATATTAACATTAATAAAAAGTAGATTCCTATCTTTTTTTTTTCTATATCAGACCGAAAAACTACTCGTTCCAAAAGGAGCCAAGCTTCACGAGATATGATAGGGTTATTTAAAATGATATAATATAAATAGAGGGGAAAAGTAATCTATTTGTATAAAAATTATTATTAAAATATATATATATATATATATATAAAAACTCAAAATGGAAAACTTAACCTTAATTGGTGAAACTACATCATTTTAGTAAAATTTTATCAAGGGGCTGTTTGTTTACATTTGAAAGAGTCTGAATCTGACCGAATAAGTCATTCAGACCGTTTGTTTTGTAATTTTTAAATTATGAATGCGTCTTAATGCGTGTGAATGATTTATCCAAAAAATTGTGACTGAATCAGTAAGTAGTGTTGAATGATATTTTTATCTAACTAGCCTCATAGACAATTAAAATTTATATTTAATATCTATCTTTTTTTACTATTATAAACAAATTTTGTTATATACAAATTGTTTTTTTGTTTTTTACAAATTGGTCAATAACCAATTTAATAAATGTTGTTATAGTTTTTTATTTAGGTTTTGTGGAGTAATAGAATGTTATTAATAAAATTTAGTATTTATTCCTAAAATTATATTACTAATAGTATACTCCTTCAAAGATTATTCATAAGTTTATATTTAATTTTTCTTAAATAATACTCCCTCCATCCCAAATTAACTGTTCAGTTTTGACTTTTTAAGTCAAATTGACTATTTTTAGAATTAATAATTAAGCATATATAAATATATTTCTAAAATTATAAAAATTAGGATTAGTAATAAATTGTATATATTTTCTTTTGGTTATAATCTCTTCACTTATATTTTAGCAAAAATAGTAAAAAGATTAGTTTTAAAAATGGTTAATTTGACTTTAAAAAGTCAAAATTGAGCAATTAATTTGGGACGGAAGGAGTATTGTTTATTTATAATTGCATAATAAATTTGTTCATAATAATCCTAAAATTTAAAATAAGAAAATACACGTATTTAGATGTTTTAAACAAACAGTTATCAAACACATCATTTCGTAATTTTATATTCAAAGTTTCTATTTCATTCAACTTATTTAGATTATCTTATAAATTCAGAACTTTTCATGTAGTTTTATCAAACAACGCTTAAGAAACCTTAGTCAAGCTAGGCTATATATATATATATATACGGTTCGGATCAAGTGCATACCCCTTATATTACTCACCCGTGCTCACCCCCCTTATCTTACTCACCCGTGCTCACCCCCCTTTAGCGACAGACCCGGCAACAATTCGGTCATATAACCGTCGTCTATACTTTTAGCGACGCTATATGTTGTCCGTCGCTAAAAGTATAGACGACGGTTGTATGACCGAAACCGTCGCCGGGTCCGTTGCTAAAGGGGGGTGAGCACAGGTGAGTAAGATAAGGGGTATGCACTTGATCCTTGCTATATATATATATATATATATATATATATATATATATATATATATATATATATATATATATATATATATATATAGGGGTTCCATCCATAGCAACCGGTTGTTGGGAGCAACCCATTTTTTGGCAAGCCGGTATAGCTTGTACCGGCCTTAGAATTTTTATTTTTTTTTTATAAGCCGTAACAAGCTGTACCGGCTGGCAAAAAATGGGTTGCTCCCCATCAACCGGTTGCTGTGGATGGAGACCATATATATATATATATATATATATATATATATATATATATAGATATATTTCTTTGTTGAAATTTCAATTATGCGTCTGTTCATTCCTTTAATTCTAATTTTTTTCCCTTGTTATTTTTTTTTTGTCTATGCTGTACGAATCAGAATAATAACAACATATAGCAATGGAGCCACGCAAGAAGTCCCAATGGTTGGAGCTAGCAGGTGAGGAAAGAGAAAGAAAATTTTCTTTTACTGCAACATTTGTAAATTATTACCTGGCAGGTATAACAATAAAATTGAAGGAGTAGATATTAAGAAGGCAAAAATGTTGGGATAGAATATTAATTTTATTTGGATAAATATGCTCTTGTTATTACTTATTAGAATGGAATGGACCATATTTAGGGCATATTTGTCCAAATAATATTCATTGTCATGTTCTCAGTATTTTTGTTCTAGGGATATCACTCCCTAAAATTTATTCTAATATTGGACTTAATGATCCAAAAAACTTTGAACTGTTTTTTTAACATTTAACTCATGAACTCTTCTTTTCTTTTGTCTTTTTCTTTTTTTTGACAAAAAACCTTTCAACTTTATTAATTAGGCAAAAAAATACCATTGAAACTAATGAGAGGTAAACCATGGTAGATTGATGTGGCATTTTATATGACATATGATGTGGCATGTTACATGATATTTTTTTTATTACTAAAAGTAATTATTTACATTTTTTTAATAGTTAAGTAAATTAAAATTAATTTATGAGAATTGGAAGAAAAAAAACAACAACAAGGGTCATCACCCCCAATCCCCAATGTATCACCAACTTCCTCCTCTCTGCTCGTCATCATCCCCACGCCCGACTTCCCCACTCCCCCGCGCATGGTCATCACCATCAGTATGTAATGATTTGACTTAATCAAATCAATTATAGAGCTCAAATTCAGCTCTAATCTTGGAAAATAATGACTTAAAAAGAAGATTCAAAGAATAGGGAGAGAGAATATTGGGGAAGAAGTAGAGAGATTCAAAAGAATATAGAGAGAGAACAACTCGTTATCATTCAATATCCTCAGCAATTACAATCTGTCGAGTATATAATACTGAGCTCACTTCTACTACACCTCTCTCGGTAAAGCAACAACAAAAACCACAATAGGCATGACTCACTCCTGTTAAAGGAAAATGCTATATTAGCCTTATTACAATAAAGAAAAAGACAACAATAACCATGATTTCCAAACTAACTATATCAGCATAACAGCATGAAGGTATCCTTACAGTCCACCCTCCATAAGAACAACCTTGTCCTCAAGGTTGGAATTGAGGAAATTGCTTGTGAAACTTGTCCCAATCTTTCCAAGTAGCTTCAGATGGTAAAGTGTTGGACCATTGGACTAAGACTTCAGTTGCTGCTGCATTATTCTTCTTAACCATCTTCCTGTCCAGTATAGCTAATGGCTCTACCAGAAATTGACCATGAACATCCAGTAAAGGGAGGTCTGCAGAGCTTGAACAATTAGAACCAATTTTCTTCTTGAGTAGTGACACATGGAAAATAGGATGGACTCGAGCATGGAAGGGTAACTGAAGTCGATAAGCTACAGTTCCAATCTTTTCTAGTATAAGGAATGGGCCAAAATATTTTGGAGCTAATTTCCGAAGAGTATTCTGAGATAAGGTAGACTGCATGTAAGGCCTGATTTTCGGATAGACAAGATCCCCAACCACAAATGATCTTTCACTCCTTGCTTTATCTGCATAATGTTTTATCTTGGATTGAGCAGCTACTAAATTGTACTTAAGGAGTTGAAGTGTTTAAGTTCTATCTTTGCAACAGGCCTTAGTAGTAGGATCATGGACTTGGCCAAATTGATGGAAGTTGAGATGTGGAGGTTTATAGCAATATAAAGCCTCAAAAGGTGTGATTTTAAGTCCACTGTGGTAATGAGTGTTGTACCACCACTCAGCCAATGGAAGCCAATTAAGCCAATGTTTAGGTAATTGGAAGACCATGTACCTCAAATAACATTCCAAGACCTGATTAAGCATTTCAGTCTGTCCATCTGATTGGGGGTGGTATGCAGAACTCAATTGTAGTTTGGTACCAACCAGTTTGAAAAGTGACTGCCAAGACAAACTTACAAAAATCTTATCTCTATCAGAAATAATTGTAGATGGAAAACCATTGAGCTTGTAGATATTATTGATGAAAATTTGGGCTAGATCCTGAGCAATAAAAGGATGATGGAGAGGTATAAAATGACCATACTTAGTGAGCATATCTACCACCACCAATTTGACAGCCCGAGAATTTGACAATTTATTAAAATCTTAAATGATTGATTTAAGGTTAAATATTATACCTAGATAAAAAATAAATGTATGCGTTTGATGTTATTGGGGAGGAATTTTGAGTATTTCAAAATTCTATGAAGGATTTAGGTGAATTATTCAGGATTAAGGATTTATGTGAATATGTTCTGTGTTTATGATTATGTATGTGTTCAGAATGTAGTTAAGGTTCATGGGTTGATCAGATAAATTATATCTGTGACAAACCCAAAGTTTATATTAAAAACATCAACGTTCAGCTAAAAAACCCTAACGTCTGATAAGAAAACCTAGAAATCGATTCTGGAAACCCTAGTTTCAGTTCCGGGAGTCTGAAACCCTAATTCGGATATTAAAACCCTAGATTGGGAATGCAATACTATATATAAGGTTTAAAGTTATTAATTATAAATTAATTAGGAAAAAACCCCTAATGAACTACTGTAAACCCTATTTGAGTATTAGAAAACCCTAATACCATATCTGAAAATCCTAATTTCAAATTTCGAATATTTGAAACCCTAATATGGGAAAATAACGGAAAATTATAATGCTCAAGTGATTTAAATTATAAGCTTAATAGGGTAAAGCTTAATTACTTAGCAAACCTTAATTTCCAAAATTTGAACCCTAATTATTCTGTTTGAAACCCTAAATCGGGATATTAAAACCCTAAATGGGAAGTTTCGAAGATAAGTATAGAGTTTCTATGTTATTAATTGTAAGTATAATTAGGGATAACCCTAATTGATTTATTTGAAAAGTCCCTAATTTCTAATATAGAAAACCCTGACATGCAATTAAAGAAAACCTAATTATTAACTTATAGAGTTTAATGTTAATTAGGAAGCCTTAACCCTAATTAGCAAGCTTTAACGAGATTAGTAAACTTTATTGTAATTAGGAAACCCTAATCTAAATTAGGAAACCTAATTTCTAAATTGAAAGATTATTTTCTATGTAAAATCGTAATTAGTATTTTATAAACTCTAATGACCAATTACGACCCTAATTGCTAAATTAGCAATTTTAATTAAGTGATAATAATTCTCAATAGCAAGATTGAATTTCGTGATATGGAAATCTTGTTATAATTATACAATCCTAATTGCAATTTAGAAAATATTAAATTTCTATTTTTGAAACCTAAATTGGAATTATTAGAAATCAATTTGTCAAAACTTAAAGGGTTAAACCCTAAACTCTAATGGTCAAAACCTAAGGGTTGAAACCTAATGATTATGGAAATTACCAAGTTGCCTTGCACTTTATGAGCCAAAAGACCAAACTACCCTTTCTAATATTATGTATCACATTCATACAAATTTGTAACTTAATAAAATTGAATTGGTTACATTGGTCTGAAGGTTTGGCTACCAACTGCACTATGAAAAATGCAGGTGTGGATGTAAATTAGTTACTTTGGTATGAAGGTTTTGTTACATTGGTACGAAGGTTTGCTTACCTTGATTTGAAGGTTTGGTAACCAACTGTACTAAGAAAAAAAAATTAAAGTGTGGAGGTTGATTGGTTATTTTGATATGACAGTTTGGTACCTTGGTATGAAGGTTCGGTTACCATCATCCTTCAGCCTCTCGAGTATCATCATCATTTCCTTTGTACAAAAGTGAGGGACATCATCCCAATACTCCACGATGTGATGTTGCTTGAGACCATTAGTCGGCCATGGAGGCAAAGTGTCGGCGGTCACCGGAGGCAGGTCTGAGTAGGGGTGTTTTAACATGCCGACGTTGAATCTCTTAGGAAAGTCGTACATGTAAACCCTGAGGGCGATCCGGTGTAGCAGGGAACACTGAGATTGGGTTGGGAATTCTTTACTTTTGATAAATGACCTCCATCGTTTGGAGACACCACCCATAGAAGGAAGTTACATCTAGAAACAAGAGCAAGACAGTACTTTGCCACATCATCAGGTAGCCTCGGCAAGATGGGGATGTTTCCTATGAGAATTGAATAGGTGAGAGATATTACGACGGACGAAGAGAATTGCCATCACGGTTTTGCTAACTGTCTTCATCATTTTATGAGTCGCCAGAAATTGGGATCGGAGATCGGGAGTCTGATCATGGGTTCGATTAAATTTGTTAAATAACTTGAGGAGAGATAGAAGAAGCTATAACTAATCCCTAAATTAAGGAATTCTAATTGAATTATAATTCCCTAAATTAAGGAATCCTAATTACACTAGAATATATAAATAAATATGAAATTGTATTAGTTATGTAAATATTATATGAGTACACTATTGATTTAATTATTTTTAAAAATGTATTAGAATATGTAATTGTTCCTTATATTTATTGTCATGAATTCATTTTCAATGCAATTCATACATGAGTCCAGTTTTCATAAAGCTACATTTATGGCCCAAAATTTGTGATTCAAGTAAAAGTTGGAGTCCTCAATAATGCAAAAATTTTTAATAACGAAGTTGCGAAGAGAGGATAAATAAGTAAAATCTCATCTATCCACTATGGACCGTACTAATGTTAAGTTTAGATTGGAGTAATAGAGGTAAAAATAGAATGACTTATTCTTATGGTATAAAAAAAATTATGTTTGATTACGATTGGAATAGATTAAACCATTCTTATTCTTCCTAAATTCATGAATTTTATTCCTTAGGAGAGGGATAATATGAAATAACTCATTTAAACTGGACTGTAATAAATCATTACACTCTCCATTTCATTCATTCAATCCAAACGCAGCATTAGTACATTAATTAATTAAAGATTTTTCTCCTTTTTTTTGAAAATAGGAATCTATCCTTAAATACTTTTGCGCATAAAATAGATTTAGATACTCCCTCCGTCCTAGAATAAAGATCATGGTGGATTTTTCACGCATATTAAGAAGATGAATAAAATGACAAAATTACACATAATAATGTCATTAAATATGGAGAGAGAATTAGAATAAGAAAAGTATGAGATATTTAATGCTACGAGTATAATAAGAAAATATGGGACGAATCCCATGATAAAAGTCCTTATTACTATTTTGGATAGTCCCATGTTAAATGTCTATTTACCTTTAATAACCAAACTTTTACACATATTTTTCTATTATATTCGTAGCATTAAATATCTCATGCTTTCTCTTATTCTAAATCTCTCTCCATATTTAATGACATTATTATGTGCAATTTTGTCATTTTATTCATCTTCTTAATATGCGTGAAAAATCCACCAGGACCTTTATCCTGGGACGGAGAGAGTATTTGAATTATGTACTTAAGATATCTTTTATGAAATACTCCTTTCGTCCTATTTTATTTGTCCTAATTAATTTTTTATGGTCAAATTGACAATGTTTAAAATTAATAAAGTATTCATTAGTTTACTAGATATAGACACAAAATTATTATAAGAAAGTACATATATAATATCAAAGTCAACTTATTTGATTTCAAAATTTATAGTACATTTGTTTAATTATTAATTTTAAAATTCATCAATTTGATTTTAAAAAATTAATTAGGACAAATAAAGTTGGATACTTTAGTCAATTTGTAGACAGAGTGAATAATGTTTTGAAGTTTAAGGTATGTTTCACTTTAATTACTCAAAATTTTAAAGTGTTGTTATATATGACTATAAATTTAAGTTGATATTAAATACCAACGTATGTGGAGAGCGTGTAAAGAAGTCACATATTACTGTTTTATTTAGTTGCTTGTATTTTCACTTTAATCGCAATTCAAATTCAACATAAAATTAATTAATATATAATTATTTTTTCAAAATTTATCAATATATGATAAATTATGCTTGAACCAGAGGTGGAACAGGGCCTACAACAGTTCACCGAAAGGCCTTGTTAGAGTCTCTGGCAGAAGAACTACCAACTTACACGATCCGTTTCTCTTCAAAACTGGACTCCATTCAGGCCCATAATCTAGGAGGCTCATCCTTTGTTACTCTCCAAATGGAAGATGGAACTTCCATCAAAACCAAGGTAACCATAACTCGTTTCAAATTGGCCCACATCGAGGCACAAATTAAGGCCCAAGATTAATGTATCTCAAATATAGCACTAATGTTATGGTAAATGCAGATTTTGATAGGTTGTGATGGGGTGAACTCAATGGTGGCTCACTGGCTAGGACTTGGACAGCCAGTGAGTTCGGGTCGATTCGCTGTCCGTGGGCTAGCAGTGTATCCACAGGGCCATGGGTTTAAGCAAGAGTTTCAACAATTTTATGAAGTGGGCACAAGGGGAGGTTTTGTTCCTCTCAATGATAAGGAGCTTTATTGGTTCCTAGTCAGTAGCAAGTTTAACCCTAAAGGTAAAGGCGTCATTGGCCCATTAATCAATTAGATCATATAATTCAACCATAACACTTTTCACCCGGTCTCTTCAAATATACATTTAGTGACACAAATATTGTTTTTAGCGGTGGTATCAACGATATAATTATTTGCGGTAAATTTAATTCTCTAAAATAATATTATATCACTAAACTAGCAAAAGTCTCGTGCCTCCGGCACTATGGACGTTGGGATTTATTCCAAATTTTGGACGACTCAAATGATTTATTGAGTGAGCGAGAAATTCAAAATCATTTGTATTTTATTAGATAGATGGATGGTGGGATTTATCCCAAACTTTGGACGTCCTAGATGATTTATTGAGTGGGCGGAAAATTCAAAATTATTTGTATTTTATTAGATATAATTAGATATAGAATATAGATATAGATAGATAGAATTAGATAGATTGTTTTATTATATAGATGGATGGTGAGATTTATCCCAAACTTTGGACGGCCAGATGATTTATGAATGAACGAAAAATTCAAAATCATTTGTATTTTATTAGATAGATTAGATAGATAGAATTAGATAGATTGTATTTTATTAGATAGATGGATGGTGAGATTTATCCCAAACTTTGGACGGCCCAGATGATTATTGAATGAGCGGAAAATTCAAAATTATTTGTATTTTATTAGATAGATGTGTATTGGGGGAAAACTAATGAAAAGGGATTGATATTCCTCCATTACATTTATCCTCTAATTTCTCCAAATACACATTTAGCTACACTTTTAGTGACATAATTGTTTGCGACACATTTTATTGTGATGAATATTCTCACTAAAGTGTATTAGGAGAAATTAGAGAATGTGTAATGGAGGAAATCCTAAACTAAGGGATCCTAATCTATTTAACTCTTAAACAACTTTAGAATCTAAATCAATACCAAATTAAATATGACAAGACAAGTAGCGAGCGAGTCATTTTCATTGGTCCCGAGTCAACTCAGAAATTTGAGAAATGATTTTTTTATTGCTTTTTTTTCTTTTTGTTGATTCAACAACCAACCCAAAAGTTTTTTTAATAGACTTCTCAAATTCATAAACCTACAATAACTTCTCAAATTCATATAGTAAATGCACTGTACCCCTTTTCTTATTCTTATTCCAATTAAAATGACATATTGCAATGAAGTCATTTGAAATTATACAAATTAGCCCCATATATGTCATATAAATCTTATTCGATAAGTCATTAAGTCATTTTTAAATTTATCCGTACTTTGTAGTACATGTTATTGAGCTTGGACGTACTAACCATCAGATTGCTTAAGAGAGTACCAACCCAAATTCAGTTTTAAAACATTTCTATAGAATTGTAAAGTTTTAGAACTGATCACTCCTAACACTTTTGTGTCTGTCCAAATTTGATCCAACTTAAAGAAATTGTTAGTTAACTAGATAAAACTCTACATGATTGTATTATACAATCAGGTAAAGTTTTGTCAAGGTAATTAATCGTCGCTATAAGATCTATAACGACGCTTTTTATGTTAACATATCAAAAAATCATGCAAAAATATTAATTTCCTTCAACTTTTATCTAAATTTCTAAATTTAAATATATCTCAAAAGTGGGGCAAATCTAGCCTCTGAAACCATCTAAACGAATTAATTACTTTTTTCCTTCATATATTTTCTACCAACAAATCCACTAACCAAATAAAACTTTGCATTTCTAGGTAACATCATGTTACAAAGAAAACCGGAATGGCTACTAAAAGAAGTTATCGACAACTTTGCAAAAAATTTCCCACCAATGTACAAAAACATTTTTCAACACTCCGACCTCTCCACCCTAACGTCGGCCCCACTTACAATGAGGTTTCCATGGGACCTACTATTCAAAAACTTATGCAAAGGCACTGTCACATTAGCCGGTGATGCCATGCACCCTATGACGCCAGACCTAGGCCAAGGTGGTTGTTCTGCCCTAGAAGACGCAGTTGTCCTTGGCCGACATATTGGTGAATCGCTTATAAAACACGGCGGGGTTGTGCATTGGGAGGCCGCGATTGGAATCAGAAAGTATGTGAAGGAGGAGGGGTGGCGGGCCGCGGGCCTAATCACAGGGTCATATATATCAGGATATGTGCAATTGGGCGGGAATGGCTGGTGGATGAATTTTTTTAGAGATTTTATATTTACAGGTATTTTTTTCATAGGTTATTGAATCCTAAATATGATTGTGGGAAGCTGCCTAATGTTTTTTCTGATGAGGAGATTATGGAGGCTTCAAAGAAAGAATGAGTTGAGACTAGATCTCTGATGGTTCTATAAATCTAAGGAGCCATAATAATTATGTATTATTGTTTGTCCAATTGCTGCTACAATAATTATTGGTTTAATTTGTTTTTCCTTTTTCCATGCCTTTTATTTCCTTTTTAAACTAAATTAAGTCCCATTTGATTTCTTTTACTCAACTTATGAAATCATTGATATGAATTTATTTAAATTTGATTAATGATATAGTTAATATTGTAACGTATTTAAAAGATATTACTAATCATTAAAGTCAATTTTTTTAAAGAACAGTCATGAGATTGAAATTTATTTACAACTAGTGGAAGAATATAATGAACTTCTTCCAACCAAAAGTCAAATTTTGGGTCAATTTAAAAACACCATGTGCAACCGCAACGCTAATGGCTTCAAAATTACGTATAACATTTAGACAATCCTATATCAAAAAATAGACTTACAAGGGGAAAAAACATCGATCAATGACTCTCTTGTTATCACTTTCCATAATAATGTGATAACATGGCCTTCAAATAGCTAAAGCTTCCGCCCAATATAATTGGGGGAGGTGTGTACCGACCGATACAGTGTTTTTATTTATTTTTTTACCACAATTATGAGAATAATAAATAATAAAAAATAGAGCAAGTTTGAACAAAAAATTATAAAAAAAGTTTATTTTTTATTAAAAAAATACTGTAAATTACAGTATTTTTTCAATAAAAAATATATTTTTTACAGTTTTTGTTCAAACTTGCTCTATTATTTTTATTTTCATAATTGTGAAAAAAAATAAAAATAATTTTTTTAACATGGTACCGTACTAACGTCCGGTACTTGTACCGGATCCCCCGGACCCGTACATGCACTAGTTATGTCGATGAGTATTCAATTAGAGTGTGAAATGAGCAGGCCAGGAGTGGTCCAGTACAATTGTTTAACCAAGTGAAATTTTCATTCAAGAGTTTTTTTTGGTTTGAACAGGCTAATATTTTTTTTAAAAAAAAATATGAAATCTGTAAATTTGTTCATGCAAAAGTATAAGTGAAAAATAATAATTACAAACATAATTCCATCATAATTGTTAACAAATCAGTGAAGATGACGATGCAAAAGCTAATGAACAACATAATCTCTCTTAAAATACAGACATCACAAGAATCAACAGATTTTAAATATGACCAATGACTTGA